>JAMXBD010003172.1:0-136082 GCA_024138025.1 Combretum micranthum | reverse complement strand
GTTAATAGTGCTCGGATTTAATATGATGTAAGGAAACTTGTATGGTTATCAAAATCGTGATTTTACTATTCACTCTCGTATGTAGAATTAGTAGAATCATGAAAACTAATAAAATCATAAATGTGTAGAATCATGTATCTAAATTCATAATTCTACCTAAAGCCAATACATTAATAATTTCTCATCCATCTTAATTAAGAAAACACACATAAAAATCATAAATTTATAGAATCGTATTTTTGACTCGCGATTTTAACAACCATGGATAAGGATGTTAACTCATTGGCTCAATGTCTTCATAAGTTTCTCAAGAAAAAAAGTAAGATTTCCTTTAAGTATAAGAAATATGATATTAATCGTAATATATGTGATGTCGAGAATAGTTACAAAGAGAATGATAAATGCAATGAATATAAGAAGCCTAGACACTTTCAAATACGAGTGCCCAATTCTTATCAAGAAGATGGAAAAATTCAAGAAGAAAAGTTGAGCAATGATGGCAACTTGGAGTGACCTGGACGAGTCAAATGGTAACTCAGAGGCTGTAAGTTAAGATGAAGAGGAAGGTAATCTATGTTTGATAGCTACATCTGAGGTAAACTCCAAATCTGAAGCTAATATGTTTCATAATGAAATCTATGCTCAGATGAAAAAGCTATTAAAGGCTTTTAAAAAGGCTAATATAAAGATATCTAAGTTACATATATAAAATAAGACTTTGTAAAATGAAAAAGACATCTTAAGTGAAAAAAAACGTTGCTACTGATGAAAATGGAATCTTAAAGAATGATAATGAGAAGATGCATGTTAATTTTGAATTTTACAAAAAGAAAATGGTGTTTTGAAGGATGAAATTAAAGATCTAAAAGTTGGAATAGAAAATCCATCACAATCAATCAAAAACATCTTCAATAAATTTAACGAAAGTGACAAAAAGTTAAATATTTTCATAAATAGTCAAAGGCATACAAGTGTTAAACATGAATTTGTATATGAGATTATAGCTCATATAATACTAAGAAAAAGACTGTGTTTGTAAAAAGAAGTGAATCTGTGAATGATGAATTTGCTAAAAATAAGGAAACTATAAAAAAAACTTAAAGAGTAACATAAAGGATACTTTAGAAGGTACCCTCACATAAGTATGCATTTAGAGGATATAGTAGAGACTATAGGTATTGATACAATAAGTGGTATCTAAGACAAAATCACCAATATCAGGTAAATCAAAGGTATACTATATCCTCTTATGTGTGTTTCTTTTGTAATAAAATTGAACACATTGAAAAACATTATTTTTACAAAATAAAAAAGCTTAGTGATCAACAAGGAAAGAATAGATGAAAAACAAGCTTGCTTTTCAATAGACTTAAACTTGTATGGGTTCATAAGAAAGTATAACTTGTTTGTTAGTGATTTTAGGTAATTGAGGTAAAGTGCAAATGAGTATGATCTTGGTCAATAAATGCCTCAATAAGAAGAGAAGAGAATGTGACTTTCATAAACAAGAATAAAAGTGTGAAAGAAATTGGTATCATTATTGTAATTTCCTTTATTATGATTTTCCATTCTTCCTTTTTACTCTCTATGTTTTAATATGAACATGATTGGAATCTAATACTTTGTTTAAACAAAATTAAAAAACCAATTGGCATCATATTAAGGGGGAGCTTGTTTTCTAAAAGAAAAATATAAAGGGGGAATAAGTATTTATCAAATTGAATAAAATCAATTAGATGTTCTTTGTTGATAAATAATTGGTGTTAAAATAGTTTTAGAGAAAGTATTCTTGAAAAATGATTAGTTATCTTTTTGATAAAAGAGGAAGAAATTAAAAAAAGAAGTTTTCTAAGAAATAGTTTTTGACTAATAAAGTTTGGTTTTGATGATAACAAAGAGGGAGGGAGAATAAATAACCAAAAAATATGATGGTCAAAGAAAATTAATCTATTTTTCAAAATCAACTTCATTATATTTTTTTTTTGTACAATGTTTTGACATAATAAAAAAAGGGGAGAATGTTAGATCTCCTAACTTAGTTTTGATGATAACAAAACATTTTAAGTGATACTATGTTTTTTAAGCGTACAGGTTATTAGAGATTGAATAAAAGAATATATGATCAAAGAAATATAAGGAAATGTGTTTATGGAAAAAGATAATATATGATGAATCTATTTATTTAGAGCGCACACATGATATATGAGGATTTGGTACAAATCTATTTATTTAGTGGATTAAGTTGGACAAATGATCATATGAAGACTCAGCTCCACATGTCGAATATATCTGGGTAATATATTCGATGCGTTCTACTAAAGTTAGTTTATATCCAATGAGGATTATTTTATAATAAAGCGGAATAAATATTTGGTAAAGAAAATAGTTATTTGAATATTCTTCAACTAATATAATCGGATTAAATTTTTTTGAGCGAAAGGTTTCGAGCATTTCAAGTTCAAGAAGCTTTTATAGGAAATTATTCCACATTTCATGATCTGTCCATACTATATATTTAGAAGCTATTACAAAAATAAATTCATTGTCTCATGGTCACATGCAAGTAAGCATGATCAAGCCATGGAATATAAATAGCAACAACATTTTGTTTGATTATTCAAGTATGGCTCCACTCTTCTTTCATGGACCACTATATGAGTTTGATGTGATAGCAAACGGAATCAAAGTTCTTGGGTAACAAAAATGATAATTAATTTTGAAGATGGGTGATAATGTTCAAAAGTTATGAGATACATTCGAGATATTTTCAGGTATTTTGCATTTTATTTTGCATAAGATCATCACATTTGTTGGAGATATTCAAGGGATTTCATATTCAAATCAAGGGATACATGAATATATATGTTGGGATAAAGATTATGAAGATAGGGTGGAGATACTTGTGGAAATATCTCGAGAAAAAAGTGCATTTTGAAATTGGAAGAATTTCATATATTTATTAAGTTAGGATGGATATCTACTCTAGTTTTGTGGAAGCTTCAAGATATCAAGGTTGTTGAATCTAGAGATTCAAAATTACAACTTATGTGAGTATGATTCAAGATACAATGATCATGTGCATGCCGTGTGACTATCGCTCTATACGTGACTTAGGGAAACTACACGTGTAAGGGTGATATCGTATAGAGAGAAGGAGTAGGCAATCTCAATAGGCTCTAGCACACGTGTGACATGTGAGAAAGCTAGAAAGTATCAACCTCATTAGATACCACGAATATCGTGTGCGTTCGTGAGTGAGTCAAGTAATTGATTCACAAAAATGAAAATCTAATAGCACGACGAGATTTGTCCAAGATTTCGCTTCTCCTAAATGAGATAAGGACTAGGAGTATTTATAAAGAATCTAGCTATCGACGTCGTCCGTCAGATGAGACGACGACCAACGGCTAGAATAAGTCTCTTTCATTATGGATATGGATGTGGGCTCACTTGTGGACCTAGGTCTGTTGAGGCCTTCATTTGCAATGTATGTGAGCTAATTTGAGAAAAGTTGGAATTGGCAGGCCAATTCCAACGAGCCCTAATCTAAGCCTATCATGCTAAAACTCCCATGACCATCCAATAAGCCAGGCCTAACTCTCCAAGCCCTGTCACATTAGCTCACAGAGTCAAACCTAGATAAAAATTAGGCTAAAGGCCTTTATAACAAGATTAGTATATCTACACAACTTTTGAAGTATATATCGGCAAGGAAAGTTCAAAATATATAAGAGCAACATCAGCAAAATATCAAAAAAATTGTTGGAGCATATCTCTCAAATTTGTCAATCTCCAACAATAAAAAAATTGAAAATTTAAATTATTTTGAAGGTTTTGAACATTTGAGAAGTTTCATATAAAAGGTTTATGACGTGCCCAGATCCGATACAACAAGAAAAAAGAGGGAAAAGTCGAAATTCTTCTTCGTCAAGAAAACTCGTTCATAATTTATTTCATTCCAGATTTTAGAGTGTTACTCAGGGGTAAGTCAACAAGTAACTCAGAGCATCCGACCAGAGCTTACAATTCTTCATGTAAATTTCCCTTATAGCTTTGAGAAAATTTACTTGAGAGGAACTTTTATATTATTGTATTTCTCAACTTAATTTGTACCTTGGCGAGATTGGTTGTATAGGAGAGTGCAAATAGCTCTGTAGATCAATAATTAGTTTGGTGAGCTAGATAGGCTGAGTAGAGGAATTGATTCCATTGTATCTGACAACTATTTGTACTCTCATTATTTACTGGATATAGTGGAACGAACTGGTGTGGAATACCGAGTCCTCAGCATGAAGCTAGAAGATAGGATTGATGCATAAGGCAGAATCTCTATAAATACTTGTGCAATTTCTTCCTTCCATACTCTCCTTTATTTTTCGTGCATTTATTATTTATTTTCTAAGTTTAAATCGGGATTGCAAAGCGAATTCAAAAAGCCAAATAATTCTTAGATAAATAATTGGGTTGTGAATAATTTTTTAAAGAAAAGGTTTAAAATTTTAAGTAACCAATTCATCTCCTTCTTGGTTACTCTTTTAGAACAAACACCCCCTTTTGTTAGTTGTTTGAGGTATATCTATAACCCAACCTAGTTTATATTGTACAAACTAAGAAGCTATAATTGAAGTGACTAGGTCTGGTTGGCTAGTTTCGATAGATACAGATATTTTTTAAAAACCTTTTTCCAATAAATTTTTTTTATCAAGAAATAGAAATAAATAAAAAAAAAGTTGGTAGTTCTCATGAAATAATTGAATAGATCAAAATAGATAAAATATAGATAAAATTAGACATATTTACACTTATCGTTTTAATATAAATACAGATACAGATAAAAAATAGACCATCTAAATAAGCCCTCATAAAGCTTCTAGGATACTTGTGGGCTTTTGTGTATGAGATATTCATCTTTTATCACTCCAACTAGAATAAAAGTAAGGTAATGATTACAATATTTACTCTAAATTATTTCGTAAATTCAAATAATAAATTAATTTTGTTATAGGATGAGCTCCCTCTCCCTGTGAAAGGAGAAAAAAAAAAGAAAAAAGAAAAAACCACCCCTCAACCTAAATTCATTTTTGGATTGCACCTATAATCTATGCCATAAAAATTGTGGGAATGATTCCTAATGGTATAGTGAAGCAGTGGCTCAGGACATTGAAGTGGACTTGAAAGAATTACTTGGCGACCACCTTTGCTTTGCGTTTTCGTACGAGAATTGAGAACGAGGTGTGAGTTCTCTCCTACCAAGAGAAACGGCTAACATATGTACGGACTAAACAGGATATTCTCAGTGGCCCACCTCTCTTCGTTTCGTCACCGGAAGTGAATCTTTAACGTTATCGTAGATCTTACCCCAGTTTTCATATTTTCTTTCCCTCTTTTCTTCTTCTTCTTCCCTTTTTTTTTTTTTTCCAATTCTTTGAAGCACTATATTGTAGAACCATAAAACAAATTTTACATATTGTGATTTTTCTTCTTCCCATATATTATTGTCTTTATATTATATGATTACAAGAAAGTAACCACTAATAATAAAATTTCAATTGATTAAAAGTGAAAAATAAGATGATTCAATTTAAAGAACTAACTTGAACTCACATTGAAGAGTAAGTTCAAATTTCAAAGTCAGCTCCATTTGCACTGAAAATTTATTATGATAAGTTGGTTTCTCATCTTAGAACCGTGATTTGCTTATCATTTTATCTTTCATTATAATTATCTACCTACTTCAAAAGGTTAAGAAAATTAATTTGTATATACTATATATTTTTTTCCTCTTTCTTATTCCTTCATTATTTGTTGAGTACCAGATTCTTTTTAGATCGTCTGATTTTTATTTATATCTTATTAGTATCTTATATGCATTTATATTTTTTTCTACAGCTAATATGTTCATGAGTAAAAATATCTATTTTTCATCTGTATCTATCTCTTTATAAACATTTATTTAAAATAATAAAAATAAAAATCAAAACAATCAGAATCAAAAGAAACAATACTAGGTTGGCCAAAAAACGAAGTCGACGATACTAGAGGTAAATGTTATATAACTATATCACAAGGTTACCATCTCTTCTTTTGAAATTTTCAATCTATTAGTACTTCTGATGGCTTACGCATCATTGTAACTGGTATAATGATAGGATCCGAGATTGAAATGGAATAGACATACAACTAGTTAATTCTAACTAAACCAGTTGCTTGATATGGTAATAAATTCTCCCCTCAGATCAGAACCAGACTTTGGAATAGTTTAGATTCCCAATTCATACTTAAGACCCAATTTGCCGTATAGTGCTCGTCCCCTATTCTATGTTCAACCGTTTGTTTAGGAAGTTTTTAACTCTACTGTTAGTAATGAAAGTTAGTCTATAAATGGTTTAAGGTTTTCTTCGTTTGAACAGTTGAAAGCAATGTGTTGGATTCAAAAAAAACCAAATGCAAGTAGCAAGTGGCAAGTGGCAAGTGGCCGACAAATCTCTCTTCTAACTTCTAATAAGGAGAAAAAAAAAAAAAAAAAAAAACCCTAGACAACACGATAGCGAAGGTCCATTGAACCTAATCCACTCCTTCTCATTCATTTAACGCCATTATATATTTAGTGCTTTTATTTAACAATTTTGGTGTCTCGAGGTGTCAATCTGTCGAGAAATCGTCTTATATTAATTATATTATTCTTTAATCATGGTTATTTGGTGTGTAGATTCTATAATAGCATTATCATGCTCCAGCCTTGATCTTTGAAAGTGAAATGATATTCTCATAAATTTCAAAAGAAGCAGATGCGATACTAAACTTCCTCAAGGTTTCCTTGACAGCGCCATGCGATTACTTTATTATAAAATATGCTTTTGAAACGACTTATTTACCTAAATAAAATAAAATAAAATATCCTCTAAATATTAAGGTAAATGCATAAATAATTGATACTGAATAAAGTAGGAATTTCCCATCTTGTGCTGTTAGGCCTTGATAAATCTTTCAGAATTTTAAATTAAAGTCTATTATATTGGATGCTCAAACTTTCTTACAATTTATTCCTTATAGCATTCAGTACTATGTATAGATCCCTTGTAACCTTATATCATCATATATACATATATTCATAATTACTTGTACATGTCAATATGTAAAAACAATAGTTTCAAAACCATGATATCAACTTGCAAATCAATAATACTTAAAAATTAACATAACAAATTTCACTAAAAATGTATATATAGTGTTAAAAGTGGCGTCACAGAAATTGGTTTTGCTTGAAAGTGATTTGTGCAAATGTCAAAAGAGGCAAGTTTGCATTTGATCAAATAATGTAGCAAGATTTAACATAGTGAGTTTGGAAGAAAGACCACAGACTAGTGAATTTGCTTTAAATCTTTCTTCTACAATAGCATGCACTTAATGGTTGTCCACATCAATTTGGAGTTAAAAGAAGACCACATAGATATCTATGAGAAAAAGAGTTCATCTTTTGTTGATTGCCAAGGTAATATGCCAAATGATGCCAAGCTATAAATGCGATAGTCTAGCATATGATGCCAAGCTTTGAACATTATAAATACCCAACTTCCTTTTATTTGATAGAATCAAGAGAGCAACAAGAAACATAACCTTGCTTTCAAGCTACTTGCTAGAAGATCAAATCAATAGTCAAAAGATATCCAAGTGCCCATGCTTAGGAATTATAAAGTTAAATTCTTGAGGTCCCTCCATTTTTCCTTTTTTCTACCACACTTTTCTTCTCATTCTTCTTGTGTAATTGCCATGTTACTCTTTTTATGCCAAATGAAATGCAACTCATACTGGATGCATGTGTTTATTTTATGTATGTATATATTTGATAGCTCTTAGATATTATTTGTATGTTTAATAACAATCAAGATATGAAAAATTTAAAAAGAATTTTTCATTCTAATATTATCTCTATTCATTTATTTGCTTTTATTTATGCATTTTATATATTTTTCATTCCAGATATAACTTATCTCATATTCTTAGTTTGCACGCAAGTCAACTCATCAATTAGCTACTCAAATTCAACTTGCTTCAAACAAGACCTGGCTCAAGCTTGATATGTTGAGTTTGAACTGAAATAAAGTTAATATATCTCAATGGATTGAGCTCAAACTCAATTAAACTTTAGATGAGCTTAGCTTTTGTATTCAAAATCTTATCTCACTTGTATCCCTCTCATCAAATACATATATTTTTTTCAAAAAATTATCAAATATGGATGTTATAGTAGAAATATGATTTTATAAAAAAAAAAAAGATTCATCGTATATTACATGTTACGTGGATATATGACTGGTGGATAAATTGTCAAGCCCCAAATAGTAGTACCAATAGTTTCATCATATATGACACTTGAGTGTTGATGCGATAAAGAACCACGCCAACCTGTAACAGTGACTCGATATCTAGATCTGGGATTGGAATCTAGGATTGTCTAAGAAAAACTGATGGAACCGCGCGATCCGTTGCCTATATGGAGGTAAGAACCTTGGTATAGTGAAGACGCCACAACCAAATATGGAAAGTTCGATTGATAAGTCAAGGGGGTGAACGCCACGGGAAAAATTCTTGATAAATTCAAACAAGTTATTTCCAAAACTCATAGAGAAGAAACTCTCATATTTTCATTCATATGAATAAACTCATAACTTGTCTTTCATATGTTACAAAGGATAGCTTCAAATAGGCATTTGATAGGCTCAAAACTAAGCAACTAATATAAAATAATAAAATTACATAAAACACCTAGAACAAACCCTAAACATCAAACTAAACAAAGTTGGTACGGAATAAATAAAAGTTGGCGTTGTTGTATGTAAGCTGGCAAGATGGTCGCGGCTTTGCCTTGAAGGCCGGCAACGTTGGCCATGTAGGCTGCCAACTTGAGTGGCTCTTATCTTGGCTCACTCCAAAACTTGAAAATCTTTAATCTTTTGAATCCCAAATTATCCTATCAGCTCCTTTAGTTCTCTTGGTTCTTGTTTTTAATCTTTGAAGCTTCCATCAGCGCGCCTCTAATCCCTTCGGATGGCTTATTGAACTTCAAATTGGATGACTTAAAAATGAGGCTTCTAGGATCACATCATTTATATGCAAAGACTACCATTTAAAGTAAGTGAGTTTTTAACCAATTTTATATTAATAAATCCTTATTTAAATTTTATAGATAATAATAAATCTCTCAATAATACATAAGAAATCTAACAATACAAATATTAAGCTATCAGATAGATAACAAAATTGTAACGATCCACCTCTAGATTACCTTTAGGCCGTCGGGCTTAACAGCATCGCATACAATTGGGTACTATTCCTCCCATGCTTGTGACCATCCTAGCTGCCGCCATCGCAGTTCGAACTTGGACATGGAGCTTTTGTTTTCCTAAAAGCAAACACGCCTTTCACCAATTGAGCTGCAGACCGTCAAGTTTAGCGGCATCACACACAATCAGGTATTGTTCCCCTCATGCCCATGACCACCCTAGTTGTAGCCATCACAGTTCGACTTGGGACATGGGGCTTTTGTTTGCCTAAAGGCAACGCCTCTCCACAATTGAGCTCAAGCATGGTGTAAACCCCGGAAATTCTCAGTAGCTAGAAAACCCCAAGTGGGAAACAAAACCCTAACCCAATCAGATTGAGTTTAGTAAATGAAGCCTAGGAACCCTCTAAAATCCGGCTTTCCATCTGTTTCAGTAGTAAAATAAATATTATGGAGTAAATGAAAGTGAATTGTTGTTCCTAAGTACATTTCAAACCTTTGAAAATTTTAAATTCGGGAATTTTTCAATTCCGGGCCTTCCCGAGCCCAATTACGGAAAAGCGTGCCCCGGCCACGGACTCAGAAAAATATTCCGGAATATTCATTAGAACCGTAATTTTACAAGGATTCCAAAAATATCAATTTCATAATTTTCCGAGCTATAAAAATTACAGTTATAGCTTTTTCCCGTGTTTTCGAACAACCGGTAAAGTAGATGTCTTGTCTACTATTCACAAGTTACAACCTACACTACACACACCCATACCTATCTTACATCCTTACAACTACTCATTTCAATTTCTTTTCCAAGAAATTTTGTCTTTAAATAAATAATTATTACATTTATTACATTTTCATTTACTAAATTACAAAAAATCAAAATTTTTAAACACACACACACACCCCCATGCATGTTGGCCGGCGCCTCTCCCCCCCCCCCCCCCCCCCCCCCCCCTCTTGTTCCCTCTCATTGTGATTAATTTTGCTATATTTTTTATTAAACTAAACCCTAATCACTTGATATATATACTTATTTTTCTCTCTCTCTCTCTTCATTTTCTTCCATTTTAACTTTTGAAAAAGAGAAAACTCTCTCTTCTTACCCTCTTTGTGCCCTGAGGTAGCTCCCCTCCCCCTCCATCACATTTCCAACTTTGCTTCTTCTCTTTTTCACTTCAAGACTCCATTGGTATGTATGTAAGCCTTGTTTCTTCCTATTCTTGTAATGGCAAAGGTATACCTTGTGTATTTCCTCATCAAAACCCTATGATGCTCATGCTAGGGATATGGAAATGCATGAACAAGGATGTCAAGCCATCACAAGACATGGATCTTGTGTTTAAATGCATTTGTTAAGATTTCATGTTGCTCAGCATAATATAGTAATGACCTTGTTATTTATATTGATGTTCATGCCATGAGATTCATGTTGATATACATCATATGTAGTAGATCTAAGGTTTAGACATCCACCACTTCATGTACATGCATGATCATAGGTTCATTTTTGTTTATGTGCTTTATTGATCAAAAATGAGGTCTTGTTCATGTATAGAGATGCTAGATAGTATATCTCCACATATAGATGGCAAAACATTGAAAAAGGAAGACTTTGTTAGATATGAAGAATTGAAAATTCGGATGAAATGGGAACCCTATCCTAAAGACCTCCAAAATCAATTTTAAACTTATATTTCATAAGAAAAATGAAGGGTATGTGTAATAGATATGTTGAAGGAATTATTTCATAGTTTAGATGAGTTTAGGCATGATAAAATAAGGAAAACAAAGAGGTGAAGTTAGGATGAAAAATGTTGACTTTAAATGTGTAGTCAAATTCGTAACTTTGTGTAATGCCTATATAAACACTTAGTATTTAAGTCTAAAATGGATGTTTTATAAGCTAAATGGAGTCCTTAGATAATGTATACATTGAAGCCCCAAATTTTAATACATTAGACTAGATTTCTCTTAAGAAAAATGTAAGAAAAAGAAAATTTGGAAAATTCGGATTTTTAATAACTAGCTTATTTGAAAACATGTTTACCAAATGAAATATGTGAATTTTTGTGCATGAATGGAGGCCATGACTATTATAGACTTTGAGAACCTAATTTTAGTCAAATAATAAGTAGATTACAAGATTAAAAACCAAAGAAACCCTAAGGATATAATGTGGGAGAATAACTTCTTAGAATTAGCCTTTATGAAACTTTCCCCAACACTAGGAGTTCCTAAAAGTTTATTACTACAAAAATCATCATGACCATGCACAAGTTGAGTTCACTACATGGCATACACATTAGTAGTTCATTCCTAAATCATTCATGCATGAATCACTAACTAGGAACATTTCTTATCAAACCAAAGCACATTTTCAAAGATGGAACAATTGCGGGACAGAACTGATCCCACTGTTCCGTGACCCTATTATTTTCAAACTTGGATTTAATACTTGAATTAGATAGATCTTTCGAAGATGAAGATCGATATAAAGTTTGCGAAATTCCGAGTTAAAATGACCAAGTTATGGCCGTTTTAAGTCGGAACTTCCAAATATAGCGAGAAATCCGAATTCAACTAGTCTAGATGTATAGTTTGATTTAATTACATGGTGAGAAGCTCATAGGGATTATTCTTGATTGGTAGGTGATTCCGAGCAGGACGACTCTTTAACCACCCATTATTACTATTAAGGAGTTTGGTGACCCATGGCCGAGTGAGTTACTTCCACTCTCAATTAATGCTTGTGAATGTAATGTAGTGGCACTAGTGATGTAGGCAAAGATAAAAGAAATTGTACAAGCATGATGGGGTATGCGGGAATTATTTGTGTTGTGAATTGTTGATATGTGAAATGGAACTTAAAGCATATCGAAACCGGGGTTAAGATATTGATTGTTTATCTAGAATCATATGAAGAATTCTGAGTATACTTGTTGTCACCTAAAAGAATCGAATTAATGACTATTCGGCTCCGACTATAACTGAGTTCATTCATATCACAATGGGGTTGGAGCATTTGCATAGTTGGTTTTTCGTGATCCATAAAACGAATGTGAGGTTAATCGTGAACCATAAAACGAATGTGAGGTTAATCGTGATCCATAAAACGAATGTGAGGTTAATCGTGATCCATAAAACGAGCTTTTAATCAGTGACCGTGAGCTTAAACGGCGTCGTACCGCAGGATTCGTTAATATGCTAACCCGGATGGAGGCGCAAGTCCATCCACTATGATTTCCGGTTGGTCATATGTTTGTATTTCATTTGTATGGTGCATACACTTTGCTTGAATAAACACTTGCTTGATTGATTGTATCTAATTGCTTATGGAAGTATTACTCACTAAGCTAGTTAGCTTACGCCCCGATAGTGTTTATCTTTTGCAGCATGAGTTTTATATGGCTTAGGCCAAGGCAAGCCACAGCGCAGGTACCGGAGATAGGAGTTTCCCATAGAAGTTTGATTCATTTCTTTTGTATAGACTTCCATTGGAAACTAAGGACTCTGGATAACTGTAATAGACTGTTATTCTTTTGCGGGGAATGCCCCTTAGATTTTGTAAACCTTAAAGATTTATGCGTTTTGAATTATTATCTATGGCTAATGAATGCCTCGTTAAACTGTTAAACTCCATTTGTTGAAGTATTCTATTGTCGTAAGGGAACGCTTTACATCTACTTAAGACTCCCGAAGGCCCCGGTTAGGGATCTCGAGAGTCTTACTTAGTATGTGGCGGACTGTTACGTTTAGGATACCCTACGGGGCGTGACAGTTTAAGTTGGTATCAGAGCCCTAGGTTATAAGACAAGACAATAGAATTAAAATAAACGGGACCTAGAAATCTAATTACTAGGTTAAATGGAGTTAAAAACGTTTTCTTGTTGAGTCTAATTAGTAGTATTGTTTGATGTAGGTCTCTCTGGGTGAGACTAGGGAAAGGGCAAGGAATTTTACAAAAAGAAATGATGAAACCATGGTAGAATATAGACTGAGGCTGAGAGAACTGTGTGAAGATTTTGCTTTGGCCCGACATCCCCGGACCCTAGGGGAGATGTACAGGTTGTGGAAGGATGGGCTGAGATATACCCGATGGGCTTCAGTAGTGGATCGATTGAGTTATGATCCTATGGGAAGAAGGAGCTGGACGAAGTTAGAAACCATCTACACATTAGAGAGGATCATGGTTGATTACGGACGTGAACCCATGACGAGAGAAGCTACGTTTATCTTGAAAAGTGGAGGAAACCGAACCCCTCCAGATTTTAGGGTATGGATCCCCATAGGGCCCTTATATATTTATGCTCATGATAACTTATTTGATCACCATGACTGGAACATAGCTGATGCATGGAATCATATCACCTGGCATGCAATCTATCTGGACATCCTCCCTCCCCGTGTAATTGCTCCACCTCCAGCTATGGATATAGGTATGCAGCTGAATGGAGCACCTGTGATTGAGGAGGAAGAAGAAGAAGAGGAGGAGGAGGATCCCGAGGAGGATCCGAACTGGGAACAAAACGAGGTGCCTAGGACCCCTACCCCGCCTGTTGAACCAGAAGTGCAGGTAAACCCAGAACCCAATCCAATTATATGGGATTTCAACCGGATGTTGGAGATACCAGAGAGTGGGAGGGTAGAACCCGAGGTAGATTCCAGGCTATGGAGAGATGTGTATGTGGAGGGTGAGAACCCACCTGTGCTTGACCTAGCAGTAGTAGAACCCGAGGCCCCGTGCCTATGGAGACAGAGAATGTGGCAGATGACCCGTGAGAGAACCTGAAGTAGAGGTGAACCGCCTAGGTGAGCCCGAGATGAGAGGAGAAGGAAGAAGTAAGCCCGCATGAGGGGCAAGGGACTGAAGAAGAAGAAGAAGAGGAAGAAGAATGTCACGCCCCGCCCCCGCAGGCGACAACGTGATGCCAGGGCAGGCAAACCCACCACTGGCCCCCTAGTGGTAATGGCCAACACCACCATTGCATCATGGTGGCCCCAACCAACGCATGCCCAAAGGGTACCACGGCACTATAGGTATTGTTACCCTTAGGCAGAGTTGAATCCAGTCTGCAGACTCTAGGATTCGAACCCCAGACCTAAGGCTTTTGCCTGCCCCAAAGGCAGCACCTTTCACCAGTTGAGCTGCAGATCAACTGGTGAAAGGTGCTGCCTTTGGGGCAGGCAAAAGCCTTAGGTCTGGGGTTCGAATCCTAGAGTCTGCAGACTGGATTCAACTCTGCCTAAGGGTAACAATACCTATAGTGCCCGTGGTACCCTTTGGGCATGCGTTGGTTGGGGCCACCATGATGCAATGGTGGTGTTGGCCATTACCACTAGGGGGCCAGTGGTGGGTTTGCCTGCCCTGGCATCACGTTGCCGTCGCCTGCGGGGCGGGGCGTGACATAAAATGTGGGACAATCCTTCACGCCATGTGTAGCAGTGGTCCCAAAAGGCTGTGAGCGAGAGAGTCCTCCCGGTAGGAACTCTGGGGTTTACAGATGAGGGCGATGCTACTGTGAAGTGGTAACGCTGGGGAAGCCCATATGACTTACACCTAACCCTTTTTACATGCATATAAGCCTCTCCAATACACCCATAGCACAACCATTACAAAGAAAGTGAGGATCAGGAGCCTCTAGTTCGACCCGCTAGGAAGCGGAGGATGACCACCAGGGAGTATCTTAGCTTGTTCGTCCGACAGGACGATGGTGGTTCTACCAGCAGGGGACGACTTCCTAGCCCGACCCCCGACAGCTCTAGTGATGATTAGAGACCGGGATGTTAGCGAACCCATAAAGTCCAAGCGGAATCCTGATTTTCTTATTTTGTAGTAGGCAATGCGGGATGCCAAATTGCCTTAGGATTTCAGGATAGTTAGTGTTTTGTTGTTCTTTTTCCCTGTATTTTGTCATGTTTTCGGGAATAGGGAAATTGATTAGAATAGGAAGGAAGCTTAGCTAGCCAAATTTTGGGAACTAAAAGTTGATGTAATATTGTATGGCTCGCTAAAGAAATGAAAAGGATCACTTTTGTTTTAAAGAAATGGGATTGTGAAAAGCATGCATTCTAGTCTTGATACATAAGAGACATTAACTGCATATAGGTTGCATAAGCATCCACTCATTCGCATATTGTGGTGAAATATCAATTAGTTACATTATGTGTGGATTCTCTATTTCCCTGGTTCTTTTAATTATTCCTTATTTCTTTTTATGGATTGATATTTTGACTTTATCTTATGACCATTTATGTATTCCTTTTCTTCTGAGTTTAAATTCAGATTTCGAACTTCTGAGCTTGTTATTAATCTATTCCTTTGAAACCTAAAAACCCTAAATGTGCTAAAACTCCATTAAACATTGTGTAAGCAGACGAACCGACGAACTCGGAACCAAGGACAAGGGTCTAACCCTAATGAAGCCGATCAACCGGCTATACAGCAACCTGACCCCCAAGGAGTAGCACCCCAAAACCAACAGGGCGATGTGCTAAACGCGATTGGGCAGTTGGCCAATCTCCTGAACACCTTTATCCAGAATCAGAATCCGTGCGGAACCCACCCCCAAGTCAGAGTGCTCGGGATTCAGCACCACATCCGCCGCCCGCAGATCATCGGGAAATGACTGCGGAAGCACCTGCTCCACAGGAGGAGCACTCCTATAATGTGCGGTTGCCGCCACCCCCACCATACAGGAGACCCCACCGAAGCTCTTTACCGGACTTCATTAAGAGCAACAGGTACTTTGATGGGGCATTCGGTAAGCCGGATGAAGCTGAGGATTGGCTGGCCCAAGTGGAACGTTCTTTTGCTGCATACGAGATTCCACCTTACTTGCAGCTAGAATATGGGACGTACATGTTAAGATACAATGCTCGAGTCTGGTGGGACTCCAAGAGAAGGAATTTGACCTCCCCGGCCACCTGGGAAACCTTCCGCCGGGAATTCTTGAATAATTACTTTCCCTCTAGCTTGAGGGTGAAGTATAGTGCGGACTTCCTTCATGTAAAGCAGAAAGGGAGAACGGTAGAGCAATATGAAACTGAATTTGTTCACCTGCTGCAATATGCCCCTGAATCTTTCAGGGATAGTGAGGAATTAAAGAAGCAGGTATTTGGGAGGCTTGGACGAAGAACTACGAATCAAGCTAGAAGAGTTTGGAGTAAGAACCTATCCCGAGATGGTAGAAAAGGCTCGAGTCATTGAAGGGGCTAGGAAAAGAAAGTATCAGGAGCCCGAAAAGAGAGTATTCGGGAAGAGGCCGTTTGATGCCTCGAGCTCAGGATTCAAGGGTAAACGGTACAGGCCGTACCAAGGGTTTAAAGAGGAGTCTAGCGGCAAGCCAACCCAATTCAAAGCCAACGTCACATGTTGGAAATGTAAGGGAACACATGCACCTAGGCAATGCCCGCAGTTGCGGAACAAGTGCTATTTTTGTGGCGATGCTGGCCACATGGTTTTTACATGCCCAAAGAAGCTGGCAGTAACTTGCTTTATTTGCAAAGAGAAAGGGCACTTAGCTTCCGAGTGTTCACAGCGAAAGAGTGTGACCGCCCGACCCTTCGGAGCCTCGAGCAATGCTAACCCCTTGAGGTCTGGTAACAAGAGCGGAAGTCGAGCAGCTTCCGCGATGCACGGGATGAGGCTGTACAACTTAGAAGGCCAATGGATGGTGGAAGAAGACGAAGATGAGGACGTAGAGTTGGCAGCTTTGGATCCAAGCGAGAGTTCTGATGGTGGCCTGGTGACAGGTTAGTAACAGAAACCCCTCCTAAGTTGAAATTAAGTTGTTTAAATTGATTGCTGTTTAAATGAAATTGTATATATTATGGAAAGCTGGAAGTAGAGACCCTTTATGGATAGCCTTACGAGTATTTTAAGGTTCATATGTGATGGGTGTTTGTGACCTCAGGACATATACAAGTAAATAACGTGGAAGCCTATGCCTTGTTTGACACGGGAGCGACCCACTCGTTCATCACAAATAGTTTGGCAACCCGACTCGGATTGCCCATAGCCACAACCATGGTTAGCTTGAGGATTAAGACCCCCACGGGGAGCGTGGTGTCAACCCGAGATCTAATAAAAGACTGTCCATTGGAAATCCATGATCACCACTCCAAAAGTGATCTAATTGTGCTAGAAATGAATAAATACGAAGTTATCCTCGGGATGAATTGGTTAAGTAAAGTAAAGGCAATAGTGGATTGCCAAAAGAGGACTGTATGTTTTTATGATCAATCGGGAGCGAAAGTAGAATTTATGGGAGAGGCCTTAGTCCCGAGAAGGATTGATCTAAGCTCATTCGAGCTGATGATGGAGGATGAGGAAATGATACCGATTGAGGACGTCTTGGATGAAGGGGAAAACCGTGAGGAAAAGGATATTCCAGTGGTGAATGAATACTTGGATGTGTTCCCAGAAATTTTGCCGGGGTTACCGCCAAGGAGAGAGATCGACTTTGAGATTGTGTTGGCTCCAAATACCGAACCAATATCCAAAGCGCCATACCGGATGGCACCGGCTGAGCTGAAAGAGCTAAAGACGCAGCTACAAGAGCTCCTAGACCAGAAATTTATTAGACCAAGTGTATCGCCATGGGGCGCACCCGTTTTGTTTGTGAAGAAGAAGGACGGATCGATGAGGTTGTGTATAGACTACCGGGAATTGAATAAGGTGACTGTCAAAAATCGATATCCCTTACCAAGAATCGACGATTTATTTGACCAGCTACAAGGAGCTTGTGTGTTCTCACGTATTGACTTACGTTCGGGGTATCATCAGCTAAGGATTAAGCCTGAGGATGTGCCTAAGACAGCTTTTCGTACTCGTTATGGGCACTACGAGTTTTTGGTAATGTCATTTGGACTGACGAATGCACCGGCTGCATTCATGGACTTAATGAATAGAGTCTATAAGCCGCTTTTGGATAAATGTGTAATAGTCTTTATCGATGACATCCTCATATATTCAAAGACCAGAGAGCAACATGAAGAGCATCTCCGTTTGGCATTGCAAACCTTACGAGATAACAAGCTGTACGCCAAGCTGTCCAAGTGTGACTTTTGGTTAGACCGGATATCCTTCCTCGGACATGTGGTAACGGGAGATGGGATATCAGTTGATCCCGAAAAGATCAAAGCAATAGTGGATTGGAAGCCACCACAAACCGTTACTGAAGTGAGGAGTTTCTTGGGATTGGCTGGCTATTATCGCAAATTTGTGAAGGATTTTTCAAAGATAGCTAAGCCGTTGACTCAATTGACTCAAAAGAACGAAAAATTCATTTGGACAGACAAGAGAGAACAAAGTTTCCAGGAACTAAAGCGACGACTGGTCTCGGCACCGATTTTGGTTTTACCAGATCCGGAAAAGTCTTACACGGTACATAGTGATGCTTCGAGAAATGGTCTTGGATGCGTCTTGATGCAAGAACGGAAGGTCATTGCGTATGCTTCTCGGCAATTGAGACCGCATGAGCAGAACTACCCTACGCATGACTTGGAGCTAGCTGCAGTTGTCTTTGCCTTGAAGTTATGGCGACATTATCTGTATGGACAACGGTGTGAGATATACACAGATCATAAAAGCCTTAAATACCTGTTCACACAGAAGGAGTTGAACATGCGGCAAAGGAGGTGGTTGGAATTAATAAAAGATTATGACCTGGGAATAAATTACTGTCCAGGAAGAGTGAATGCAGTCGCAGACGCCCTAAGTCGGAAGAATCATGGAGAGGTAGCCGCTTTGATTACAAGCCAGAAGGAGTTGATTAAGGAATTTGAGAAGTTAAGGATCGAGTTCACAGATCAAAGTGCTGAGCTGGAGATATCTAACTTGGTGCTGGAACCAACCCTCGTGGAAAGAATCAAAGAAGCACAGAGGTACGACGAGGTGATACAAAGGATAAAAAGGGAAACCCAAGCGGGGAAATACCTTGACTTTGCCGTGGATGAGGAAGACGTGATCCGGATGAACGGAAGGCTGTGCGTACCAGAGGATGAGGAGTTGAAGAAGGAGATAATGGGTGAAGCGCATAACTCCGGGTATACCATGCATCCGGGAGGCACCAAAATGTACCAAGATTTGAAGAGTTGCTATTGGTGGAATGGGATGAAGCGAGATGTGGCAGATTATGTAATGAAGTGCACTATGCCAACAAGTGAAGGTAGAACCAGAGACCGGGCGGAATGCTAAAGCCCTTACCTATTCCTGAATGGAAGTGGGATCAAATATCCATGGATTTTGTTTGTGGCTTTCCCAAGACTCCATCGGGTTGTGATGCCATTTGGGTAATAGTGGATCGGTTAACTAAGTCGGCGCATTTCCTACCCATAAATATGACCTATTCAATGGAAAGGTTAGCCAAGATCTACATCAGAGAGATCGTAAGATTACATGGCATACCTGCAGGGATCATCTCAGATAGAGACCCGAGATTTGTGTCCAAGTTTTGGACAAGCTTGCAGAAGAGCTTGGGTACTAAATTGCATTTCAGTACGGCTTACCATCCCCAGACCGACGGACAGTCTGAGCGAACGATCCAAACCCTTGAAGACATGTTAAGGGCATGTACCCTGGAATTCAAAGGGAATTGGGATAATCATGTTCACCTAATCGAGTTTGCCTATAATAACAGCTATCACTCCACTATCCAGATGCCTCCGTATGAAGCCTTATATGGACGGCGATGTAGGTCCCCTTTGTTTTGGGATGAGGTGGAAAAGGTAGCAATTGGGCCGGAATTGGTACAGGAAGCCGCAGATAAAGTGAGGTTGATTCAGCGGAAGATGAAGGAAGCCCAGGATCGACAAAAGAGCTGGGCAGACTTGAAAAGACGAGAGCTTGAATTTAAAGTGGGCGATCATGTGTACCTGAAGATAAACCCGATCAAAAGTATCAAGAGAATGCGTACACAAGGGAAATTAAGCCCGAGATACATTGGACCTTTTGAGATTTTGGAAAGAGTCGGAGACCTGGCGTATCGGCTAGCCCTACCACCTAATTTGTCCGGGATTCACAATGTGTTTCATGTGTCAGTTTTGAGGAGATATGTGGCCGACCCAGAGAGGATTCTGGAATTGGAGCCAATCCAGTTGAGGGAAAACCTGACCTATGAAGAACACCCAGTAAAGATATTGGATAAGAAAACTCAAAAGCTACGAAACAAAGACATTCACTACGTGAAAGTATTATGGAGGAATCATGCTTATGAAGAGGCAACCTGGGAAGCGGAGGATGAAATCCGGAGAAAGTACCCCGAGATATTTGAAGGAAAAGGTACGTCAGTTCCGTTTTGAGGACAAAACTTTATTTAAGGTGGGGAGGTTGTAAACCCCGGGAATTCTCAGTAGCTAGAAAACCCCAGGAGTGGGAAACAAAACCCTAACCCAATCAGATTGAGTTTAGTAAATGAAGCCTAGGAACCCTAAATCCGGCTTTCCTTCGGTTTCATAGTAAAATAAATATTATGGAGTAAATGAAAGTGAATTGTTGTTCCTAAGTACATTTCAAACCTTTGACAATTTTAAATTCGGGAATTTTTCAATTCCGGGCCTTCCCGAGCCCAATTACGGAAAAGCGTGCCCCGGGCCACGGATTCAGAAAAATATTCCGGAATATTCATTAGAACCGTAATTTTATAAGGATTCCAAAAATATCAATTTCATAATTTTTCGAGCTATAAAGATTACAGTTATAGCTTTTCCCGTGTTTTCGGAACAACCGGTAAAGTAGATGTCTTGTCTACTATTCACAAGTACAACCTACACTACACACTACCCATACCCTATTCTTACATCCTTACAACTACTCATTTCAATTTTCTTTTCCAAGAAAATTTGTCTCTTTAATAATTATTACATTTATTACATTTTCATTTACTAAATTACAAAAAAATCAAATTTTAAACACACACACACTCCATGCATGAAGTGGCCGGCGCCCCTCCCTCTTATTTCCCCCTCAATTGTATTATTTTTACTTCATTTTATTAACTAAACCCTAATTCCTTGATATATATACTAGTTCTCTCTCTCTCTTCATTTTCTTCTCATTTGAACTTTTGAAAAAGAGAAAAACTCTCTCTTTTTCCCTTTTGTGCCGTGAGCTTCTTCCTCTCCCCATCCTCACTTTCCAACTTTGCTTCTTCTCTTTTTCACTTCAAGACTCCATTGGTATGTGTATGTAAGCCTTGTTTCTTCCTATTCTTGTAATGGCAAAGGTATACCTTGTGTATTTCCTCATCAAAACCCTATGATGCTCATGCTAGGGATATGGAAATGCATGAACAAGGATGTCAAGCCATCACAAGACATGGATCTTGTGTTTAAATGCATTTGTTAAGATTTCATGTTGCTCATGCATATATAGTAATGACCTTGTATTTATATTGATGTTCATGCCATGAGATTCATGTTATATACATCATATGTAGTAGATCTAAGGTTTAGACATCCACCACTTCATGTACATGCATGATCATAGGTTCATTTTTGTTTATGTGCTTTATTGATCATAAAAATGAGGTCTTGTTCATGT
The DNA here is from genome assembly GCA_024138025.1 of Combretum micranthum. Taxonomy (NCBI): domain Eukaryota; kingdom Viridiplantae; phylum Streptophyta; class Magnoliopsida; order Myrtales; family Combretaceae; genus Combretum; species Combretum micranthum. Next base: position 114,258 of record JAMXBD010003172.1, on the reverse strand, counting down.
ATAGAGATGCTAGATAGTATATCTCCACATATAGATGGCAAGAACATTGAAAAAGGAAGGACTTTGTTAGATATGAAGAATTGAAAATTCGGATGAAATGGAACCCTATCCTAAAGACCTCCAAAATCAATTTTAAACTTATATTTCATAAGAAAAATGAAGGGTATGTGTAATAGATATGTTGAAGGAATTATTTTCATAAGTTTAGATGAGTTTAGGCATGATAAAAATAAGGAAAACAAGAGGTGAAGTTAGGATGAAAAATGTTGACTTTAAATGTGTAGTCAAATTCGTAACTTTGTGTAATGCCTACATAAACACTTAGTATTTAAGTCTAAAATGATGTTTTATAAGCTAAATGAAGTCCTTAGATAATGTATACATTGAAGCCCCAATTTTTAATGCATTAGACTAGATTTCCCTTAAGAAAAATGTAAGAAAAGAAAATTTGGAAAATTCGGATTTTTATAACTAGCTTAATTGAAAACATGTTTACCAAATGAAATATGTGAATTTTTGTGCATGATGGAGGCCATGACTATTATAGACTTTGAGAACCTAATTTTAGTCAAATAATAAGTAGATTACAAGATTAAAAACCAAGAAACCCTAAGGAGTATAATGTGGGATAATAACTTCTTAGAATTAGCCTTTATGAAACTTTCCCCAACACTTAGGAGTTCCTAAAAGTTTATACTACAAAAACATCATGACCATGCATAAGTTGAGTTCATTACATGGCATACACATTAGTAGTTCATTCCTAAATCATTCATGCATGAATCACTAACTAGGAACATTTCTTATCAAAAGCAAAGCACATTTTCAAAGATGGATCAATTGCGGGACAGAACTGATCCCACTGTTCCGTGACCTTATTATTTTCAAAACTTGGATTTAATACTTGAATTAGTTAGATCTTTCGAAGTAGATGAAGATCGATATAAAGTTTGCGAAATTCCGAATTAAAATGACCAAGTTATGGCCGTTTTAAGTCGGAACTTCCAAATATAGCGAGAAATCCGAATTCAACTAGTCTAGATGTATAGTTTGATTTAATTACATGGTGAGAATCTCATAGGGATTATTCTTGATTGGTAGGTGATTCGAGCAGGACGACTCTCTACCACCCGATTATTACTATTAAGGAGTTTGGTGACCCATGGCCGAGTGAGTTACTTCCACTCTCAATTAATGCTTGTGAATGTAATGTAGTAGCATTAGTGATGTAGGCAAAGATAAAAGAAATTGTACAAGCATGATGGGGTATGTGGGAATTATTTGTGTTGTGAATTGTTGATATGTGAAATGGAACTTAAAGCATATCGAAACCGGGTGTTAAGATATTGATTGTTTATTTAGAATCATATGAAGAATGTCTGGGCATACTTGTTGGTCACCTAAAAGAATCGAATTAATGACTATTCGACTCCGACTATAACTGAGTTCATTCATGTCACGATGGGGTTGGAGCATTTGCATTGGTTGGTTTTTCGTGACCCATAAAACGAATGTGAGGTTAATCGTGATCCATAAAACGAATGTGAGGTTAATCGTGATCCATAAAACGAGCTTTTAATCAGTTGACCGTGAGCTTAAACGGCGTCGTACCGCAGGAATCGTTAATCTGCTAACCCGGGATGGAGGGCGCAAGTCCATCCACATATGATTTCCGGTTGGTCATATGTTTGATGATTTCATTTGTATGGTGCATGCACTTGCTTGAATAATTACTTGTTTGAGTGATTGTATTTAATTGCGTTATGGAAGTATTACTCACTAAGCTAGTTAGCTTACGCCCCGATAGTGTTTATCTTTTGCAGCATGAGTTTATATGGCTTAGGCCAAGGCAAGCCACAGCGCAGGTACCGGAGATAGGAGTTTCCCATAGAAGTTTGATTCATTTCTTTTGTATAGACTTCCATTGGAAACTAAGGACTCTGGATGACTGTAATAGACTGTTATTCTTTTGCAGGGGAATGCCCCTTAGATTTTGTAAACCTTAAAGATTTATGCGTTTTGATTTATTACCTATGGCTAATGAATGCCCTGTTAAACTGTTAAACTCCATTTGTTGAAGTATTCTATTGTCGTAAGGGAACGCTTTACATCTACTTAAGACTCCCGAAGGCTCCGGTTAGGGAACTCGGGATTCTTACTTAGTATGTGGTGGACTGTTACGTTTAGGATACCCTACGGGGCGTGACAGGGGTAGGTTGTAAACCCCTAAATTTTCGGAATCAATTTAGCATAAAAACCCTAACCGGAAGTCAAACGAAACCCTAAAGGTCAACGAAACCCTAGTTTACCGTGTCAATCTAAATCCGGCATTGCCGTTTTCTTTGGCCCGGAAAAACGAATTTGGGTTAATTAGCTCAAATAGTCCGTAATAACCATAGGTTTCATAAAAGTTTCAGTTTCGCGAAATTCGAGTGTCCTTCGAACCCGATCGGACACAGTTCTCGAAAAACGTGTCCGGAAGCCCGGAATAGTAAAAATATTCCGAATATACCGTTAGACTCGTAAAAATATAAGTTTTCCAAAAATATCAGTTTCATAATTTTTCGGTAAGTAAAAATAACAGATATAGCTATTATACGCGTATTTTCTTACTACCGGTACTTTAATTGTCATATCTACTTTACATTACACTATTCATTACTATTCTACACTATTCTTCTATCTCTACTTTTTCTTACACCTACTCTTACACTCTACATAACCTATTATCTTAACTTTTTACCTTTCCCATAACTTTATATCACATCTACCTTACTTATTACATCTTTTATTTAACAAAATACAAAAAATAAAATCACTTCCCTCTCCTCTCAAAAGTGGCCGGCACATCTCTCTCTCTTCCCTCTCCATTTGTTTTAATTTTGCATTTATTTTATTCATCCAAAAATCACTCCCCATTTTCCTATAAATACCCCCCTCCTCTTTCACTTCTTTCACACTTCACTACCCACAAATTCATACCAAAACTCTCTCAATTTTTCCTCTCAAAGTTCTCTCAAGTTACTATCTCAAAACTCTCTCAAAATAATTCCACAACAACTTCCACCAACAACAAAAACCCATAACCACATAACCACATCAAAGTCTTCTTTAGGTAACCCATTTATAATTCCTTCTTCTTCTTCATGTCATGTAACTTTACATGACCATAGTGTGAGTTTCCAAATACTACAAGTTGTGGAAACTACATTATGTTCATGTATTGTTCTTGTTCATGCCAATCCATTTATGTTTATGTTAATTTATTATTGTTTATATATCTATACATATATATACATATTCTTTAGAGCATATAAGCTCACTTGCAATTTATTTATTTCATGCAAAGCAATTTATTTACTTTTCCATTGCAATTTATTTATTTATTCCTTGTTAAAAATAAGACTAGTCTCTAGTCTTAGACTTGTCCTCATCAAGTCAAAACAAGCTTTTCTTCTTTCATTTTATTTCTTTATGGGACTAGTTTATTTCTTAGTCCCGGGAGCCTTGAAAAAGCTAAGACTCCAATACTTGATTTTATTATTTATGCTTTATGTTACTTTGTTTATTATTATCCTCATAATCATGTTCATTTAGATTGTTGTCCAAAAGTTTTGTTTTCTAAAGAAAATTAAATAAAAGAAGGCTTTTTGTCACTTAGGAATAAGTTTATGTAAAGTATAAAATCAACATAAAACAAACTCATTTCTTTCCATGTTACCAAAAAGAGAACTCACAATAATTTTATAAACTACTTTTGCTTTACAAAGATACTTATTAATTCACCTTGTTTTTCAAAAGGAAATGTTTTTGTTAAAATGGTTCTTTCATAAGAAAGAAAATAAGATGGATGACTTAGGAAATTTCTAAGTAAAGACCTTTGCAAACTAAATAGGCAAAGAAAATTTACGGTTTGAAAAGAATAAAATTTTCACTTTTCAAAGTTACAAGAAAAAGTTAATAAGATTATAGAAATTAGCTTTCTACAAAAAGTCTTTCATTATTCCACTTTATTTTTACAAAGAAACCAAATTTCATGCATGGGTAATTGTTTTTGAAATAAGAGACATGAGAAAAAGAATGAGAAATGTCGAGTAAAGATTTTTGCCAAAACAAGAAAACAAAGGAATTTACACAAGAAAATGAAGAAAAGCATATTTTCTAGAAAACTTCAAAAATATTATTAGTGTAATTTTATTTCCAAAAATTACTTAGAAAGAAATAAATAAAATCAACATAAAACGTTTTTAGAAAACAAAATAAACAAAGTATTCATTTTAAAGAAATTCACAAAAACAATTTCCGAAGAGCTTCAAACCGACATTGTTTTACTTAAGAAAAATAATTTGGACAACAAGACACTTGAGCATGCTTAAATATGAGTTATATAGTTATAAAAAGAGAATTTTTCAACTATATAGATAACTAAGTATTTATCAAACAAATTTTGATTTCTTGAACCAAAGTTGTTTTTACTTGAAAATCCGTGGTAAATTTTGTCACCAGTTTTTCGGAGCCTATGTGGCTTTGTTTGTGGAAATAATTTTAGAAATGGGTAGATCTTTTCGAGTAGATAGAAATCGGTATATTATATGCGCGATTCCGAGTTAAAATGACCAAGTTATGGCCATTTTAAGTTGGAACATTCTTCCATACGAACTTTAACGTTCTTTGACATTGTTTTGTCAAAATTCAAGAAGATCTTCAAGAAAAACTCATTATGGGTATTTTCTTTGGTTAGGTGACCCCGAGGAAGGATTTCTTCACCCCGAGAACTATTACGATTTAGTGGAGTGTGTGAACGACTCATCCGCTTAGAGGAATAGACGACAATGGCATCGTGAGTTTATTTCCATTAAATGCTACACTTGTTGTGCTTGTAAATTAGTTGCACTAGAGTTAAGAAAAGATAAACCGATATGCATGTAAAATAATTCCTTGAAAGGATTCTAAGAATATCGAAGCCCGAATTGTTCTAAGTGATTGTTTTAGTTTAATATTGATTTGTGTGAAATTCCTTGATCACCATAAAGTTGAAAATAATTATGTTATGACTTTATAAATTAATGAACTCATGCATACCACGAAGTGAGTCACATTACATGGTTGGGATATTATCCTTGGGTGAGAAGGATAGTAGGCTCATGTCGAAAGCAACACTTGGCGGAAGATCCGAAAGCGATTGCTTGGCGGCTTAATGGAATATGCTTGGCGGTTGATCCGAAAGCAAGGTCAAATCAAGTAGGTTCGGAATACTTGGCGATGAGTGCTCGCAAGTATAAAAGTTTTTATTGAATGCTTGGCGATGTGTGCTCGCAAGCTTAAATTTTCTATCATCAAATCTACTTGTTTTGAGTATCACCAAACCCCGAATGGAGGGCGTAAATCCATTCAACATATAGTTCCCGGAAAGCTATATGATTGTTTGCCCACGTGTTTGATGCATTACATATGTGTGATTAACCAACTTGTTTGAATCTTGTTACAAGAAGTTATTTATGGAAATAGTTCTCACTAAGCCTATTAGCTTATACCCCGATAGCTACCTTTTGCAGTTCCGTACTTATGGCTAAGGCCACGTGGACCATGTGGGCAGGTAATCCCTTTTGAATATTAGAACTCTGGATAAAGTATATCATAATATTAGCATGCAAATATTTACATAATAGCTTAGTAATTTAAGAAATTATTCCTAAGTATGCATAGTTTATGCCATTGACAAATAATTATTGTGATTCTTCTTTTCTTAATATGTTTTTATATCTCCTTAAGCTTCATTATTCCATATATGGTCCTCTAAAATTGTGAAAGTAAGCCTTACACTTAATATAAAAGCTTTTGGAAATGACTAAGGTTGTCATACTTAAGCTTTATTATTGAGTGTGGCGGACTGCCACGTTTAGGGTACCCGTTGGGGCGTGACATAAGTCTCTCCTGGGTAGGTGGACCATAGATTGTGATTCTTCAACCCCGATGGGAGGGCGTAAATCTTCATCCTGTTTGGATTCCGGGTTATCCAAGCTTGTAATGTTCATTTGTGTGATTGCTGCATTTCATATGATTGTTAAATAACTTGTATATTATGTGTAATAAGTTCTGGTTATTCACTGAGCTCGTGTTTTAGCTCACACTCCCACAGTCCTTTCAGGTTCACTCTGCGACCGTGACTCATTACTAGCAGGAGCATGGTGCCGGTAAGAGATTAGAAGACAGAAGTTTAAAGTTTAGTATAGGGTTAGCATATCGATATCTGTAATAGACTTATGATGCAATTAAAGTGCATTAGATCCATCAGCTATAGTTGTAAGTACTTATGAAATATATGATGTGTAATATTATAGCTGTAAAAGTAGTTTACTAGTTTACATCTTATATATGTTTGTTTATTCCATCCAAGCAACCCAAAGATCCTGTTTTTAGAAATCATGTCATTCCTAGAAGGTAACCTAATAATGATAATGAAATACCCCAAATCTTCACCAAGATTAGAAATTGAGTTTAGATAGATTAAATAAATGAAATGAATTATAGGATTTAATTAGACAAGTTGGCTTAATTTAATTAGCTAATAATTAAGTTGGTTTTGAGATTTGAAATCTAAATTCTCTAAACAAGTCATTGAAATGTTTAGAGAATTCCTAAATCCTTGATTCTTAGCCTAAACACTAATTCCTAAATCTCAGTAAAATTTGAGTTCATTTACTTAAATAAAAATATCAGTTCTTAAACCCGAACTCAAATTAAATATCTTTCATCCAAAATAGATTCCTAAATTAAGTTCTTATTTTAAGTCCTTAATTTCTAACCTATCGGTTCTAAAATTATCTCTTAAAATACTCCTGGAACTATAGATATTGATCTGATAGTTTAAACTTTAAACTTATTCGAAAAATATAAAATTTTCATTAAATCTTATCTTTTCTTTTTCCTTTTCATCTCCTGCTCTCTCTCTCTTCCTCCTTTCACTTTTCTTCTTTTATTTCCCTTTTCCCAACCGATGGCTTCCTTTCCCTCTTCCTTTCTTCTTCTTTTCTTTTCTTTTCTTCAAATTTCTTCCACAAATCTCAAGATTAAAGCTATCTAGAAGAATAATCAAAGCTAGGAGAGAAGCTAGATGAAGGAAAACAAGTTAGAAATGTAAAGAAAGCTCAAGTGTAGAAGTGTTCTAAAAAGATAAGTTGTTATTTCCTTGTTATCTTTGTTGTTTTATTTCTTTAATTGATGAATTGATGTTGAATTGGGTTGAGAGTGCTGTTTATTTATGTATTTGTTGGTTTAATGGTTAATGGAAGTTGGGGTTTGGTTGGAGGAAGATGATGAATATGATTGGATGAAGTTTTGGAGATGTTTGGTGTTGTTTGAATGATGGGATGATCATGTAACAAGCTTTAGAGTAACTTTGGAATGAGTTTAAAGAATTTTAAGAAGTGTAAAATGCATTTTGAAACAGGGGATTTCGTCATTTTTTCGCTCTAGCATACACAGCTCGTGTACATGGCCGTGTAGGCCTTGAAATTCTTCAAAGTTGCTCTCGGGTCATTTTTTTTACCCAACACGGCCTCGGTACACGGCCGTGTACCCAGTCGTGCAGACTTTCCTTGTTTCGCAGCTCTTTGTATTTTAGACATAACTTTTTTATCTGACCTCTGATTGAGGTGATTCAAGTTGCGTTGGAAAGATTAAAAAGAGATCTACAATTTTTATGTTTTGAGTTTTTACAAATTCGAAACTTATAGATGCTTAAATTTTGATTCTTTCCACCTGCAACACTTTTCAAAACAAAGTCAAAAACTTGTTTTTGTTTGTTAAATGTGTTTTTGCTTAGGAAATGGATCTTTTTGAGATAAAATGAGATAGATAAGTGATATTTGATGTGTTGAGTGAATTAATTCATGTAATTAAACATGGGTTAAGTAGATTTATAGATTTAACAAATAATTAGATTAAATCTAGAAGTTAGTATAAAATGAACTTAGTTAACAAACTTAAGTTCAACTTGATTAAATAGACTTGAATGAGTTAAAATAAATTAGATTGAGTTAGTTTAATTACTTTGACTTAGTAATTAGATTAAATGATTAATTCTAATAAGTTTGACTTAATGAACTCAATTAAACTAAAATGAACTAGATTTCTTAAGCTTAATCCACTTGGCTTGGCTTTTGAATTAAATGGCTAAGGTTAAGCTAAAATGGGTTAGTAACAAATAATAGAGTTAAATGAATGTGTTAGGGTGATCTTTGAATAACATGGTGAATATGTTGTTTCAAATGTGTGTTTACTTGGAAAATGAATGTTTTTGGTTTTATGAATTCTTTGTTAATGCTTTTGTAATAAAACACTATAAATAAAGAGAAAAGAAATTCTTTGACAACAAAGGAGAATGTCCATATTTTGGCGGGGCGATTTATCGCAGCCATAGTGGGGTTCCACATTAGTGTATGATCAAATAGGATTAATAAAAGTTTGATATAAAGTGGATGATTAGTTTAGTTTAGTTTCTTATACGAGCTCTTTTCTCAACAGTGGTGGATATCTGATTTATCTTCTGGAATATCTTATGGAATTCCTTCTGAGACTCTGTTTGGATTTCATATTCAAGGTACGCAGTAACTAGCTTGTCTCTGTGTTAGGATAGGCATTTATGAAAACTATATATATTAAGAAAAACTTAATTGTGAGTGTTGATTTGTGTTTTACGTCGTTAAATCCAATCCCTGCCCAGGGTGGCATGAGTGCCTAGGGGCGCCCCCTCACAGATTGGGTGAGCCTGGGATGGAATTGGTATCCGGTTCGGGGAGCGGCACCCTGCTCAGATTGTGTTTTCTGTAAAATTATCTAGGAGATATAAGTATCCGAACTGCTTATATCAACCCTCTGAGCGTCAAGGTTGTTACTCAGGATCCCCCACTATCCTTGTTGCTCGGAGTTTGAATACTCTCGTGTTGATTTGTTTACCTTAAAGAAAGATAATAACTTGTGATTGTTGCATTTGCATTTAGTTAAGCTCATGTGTCACTCCGTGTGTGATTGTGTTGCTGTGTACTGCTTGGCTCATTCTTGTTGTCGTTATTCTTTTTACAGGTTTTGTTGTTGATAAAGACGATGTTGATGAAATTGATGATGGTGTGGAGGTTGTTGATGTTGTTGTTCTTCTTATTGTTGTTGATGAGGATGGTGATGGTGATGATGATTGATGTGATGATGTTTTTCCCGGGTTTTGGGCGATTCTAAAGATTTTGGAGATGAGTGAAATGTGATAGGATCGAGACATTTCTTGTATTTTGTTTCTTCTTGTGTTTTGTTTTGTAAGATGACTGATATTTTTATACATTGTATTTTCTTTTAAGGGCTTGTTAATGCCCATTTGATTGTAAATGATTATCTACCCCTAAGAGTAGATCATAAAGTGTTTTTATAAAGTTAGTTTCTTAGAAAACTAGTTTGCTCTGTAGGGATTTAGAAGTTTATAAGTTGTTTTATAAAATTTGATTTTCCGCTGCTAAATCCAGTTATCTGAAAATCTAATTAAACGATTTCATAATCTAAAATCGGATAGCAATGTTCAACATAAACACCTTCTTTTAAGACAACCTTACGTATAATTCGTAAGAGTTATACGTGGTTGGGGACTTGATGTGCTTAATTTGAGAATTGAGCATGTCGGGTCTTTACAGATAATCGAGTGGTTCTTGATTGTTATTATTAGAATACCCTCGGGGCGTGACATCTTACCTTTTACATACACTTTATATCACATCTATCTTACATATTATTACACTTAATTAACAAAAATACAAAAAAAATAAAACTTTTCTCCATCTTTCTTTAGGTGGTCGGTGCCCCCCCCCCTCCCCTGCTCTTTTTTCACTCATATTTTTTTCTTTTTCCATTTATTTCAATCACACAATTTCCTCTTCTCCTTTTCCTATAAATACCCCCTCCTCTTTCACTTCATTCACACATTTACTATCTACAAATTATTACCAAAAACTCTCTCAATTTCTCCTCTTAAATACTCTTCCCATTACTCTCCTAAAAAACTCTCAAGCTCTCTTCTTCCCCATACACAAAACCCATTTACATATACTACTTCCATCTTATATGTAAAAATTCTTTTCATATTTTTATTTACCATATCATATAACTTAACATGACCATAAAGCGTGTTTCCTAAACTAAATGTTATGGAAGCAACTCTATGTTCATGTTTTGTTCTAGTTCATGAATTCATACTTATTCTTTTATGTTGTTATTTTGTTTATATTATTGTTTTTATTATGTTTCCATATTTATATCTAACTAAATATATGTATGTATCTATATATATTCTTTAGAGCATATAAGCTCACTTGTTATTTATTTATTTTCATGCTTTGTAATTTATTTACTTATCTCATGCTATTTTAAGACTAATCGTTCTAGTCTTAGACTTATCCTCATCAAGTCAAAACAATTTTCTTTTCTTTTTGGGACTAGTTCATTTCTTAGTCTGAAAGCCTTGATTTAAAGCTAAGACTCTCAATATTTGACTTATATTATCTTGCTTATTATTTTATTGCTATAATTTTTCTTGTTATTATTCTCATATTCATGCAAAATAAAGGTTGTTATCTAAACTGTAAAGTTTAAACTATAGTTTTTGCAAAAGAGATTTTTGTCACCAAAGAAGAGTTTTAAATGAAATTTAGAGTTTTAAGTTAATAAAAAGAATCCATTTTTTCTCAAAAGCCTAAGAAAGAACTAACTATAATTTAGGAAATACCACTATTTTGAAAGGCTTTTTCTAAAACCATAATAAAGTTGTTTTCTAAAATTGAGAAAGATGATTCTTTGTTATAAAAATGTTTTTCCTTAAAAACATAATATAAAAGAAACCGCATAAAAAGGAAATGTAAGTTTTCAAACCAAGATTTAAAAAGATCAAAATAATAGTCAAAAGAAATACATAGGAAACTAATAGAAAAATTGACACTAGTATTAGAAGTTTCAAAAAGGAAAAATAGATAAACTCATTTTTATGAAAAGTTACCAAGAAAAATAGTAAGATAAACATAAAATACTCTTTGAAAACAAAAGAATCAAAAGCTTCATTTTTAAAGAATTTACAAAAGGATTTCTTGCAAATTATGATTTTTCCAAACTTCTAGCTAGCATTGTTTTTACTAAAAAATTTTGCTTGGACAACAAAACTTGAATCATGCATGAGATATGAGTTTGCATATGTATAAAAAGGGGGTTTTTCAATCTATATTGATAACTAAGTAATTATCAAAGTATTTTTGGATGTTCGAAATGATTGTTTTTGGGATGGGATTTTCGTGGTAAATCTGGTCACCCATGTTTTTCCACTAAAAGACCTTTTTTGATAGAAATAACCTTAGAAATGGATAGATCTTTTCAAATAGGTAGAAAATTGTATATTATATATGCAATTCTGAGTTAAAATGAGCAAGTTATGACTATTTTAATTTGGAATTGTCTTCCACACGAATTTTAACGAACTTAATAGCATAGTTTTATCAAATTTCAATAGATCTTTCAAGAAATACTCATTGTGGATATTTTTTTTTTTTTTGTTTAGGTGATTGTGAAGAGGATCTCCTGTATCCAGAAGATTATTTTGACTGAAGACCAGTAAACCCACAGCCAAGTGAGTTTTATTTCCATAAACTTATCTTACTTGATTGTGCTCGTAGTCTAGAAGCACTAGATTCAAGGAAAATATTAAATGGTATGCATGTAATATTGTTTGAATGTAATATTGTTTGAATGAATGATAAGAATATCGAGAGGAGAATTGATTATAATCAATGCTTGATTTAGTTTAGAACTTGATTTGTTTGAAATTCTATGGTCACCTTAAATTGTTAATTATTATGTTAAGAGCTTTTAATTAAACTAAAATCATGCATATCACTTGTGAGTCACACTACATGGGATCACTACCCTTGTGGGGGAAAGGGGTAGTGGCATGATCATTGAATCTTAATTAAAGCTTCAGGAGGTTAGGTTAGAAGCACATTAACTAAAGCCTCGAGACATTTGGTCAGAAGCACATTCACTACAACTTCGAGACATTTGGTTAGAAGCATGTAAATTGTCATCCTTAACCCCGAATGGAGGGCGTAAATCCATTCAACATATGATTACTGGAAAATCATATGTCTTGTATGCTCATGTGGTGGTTGTATTTCACTTGGTTGATTAAATAACTTGTTTGATTATTTGTTATTCAAGTATACTTATTTGTGGAAACAATCCTCATTAAGCTAGTAGCTTATACCCTTATAGGTATTTGCTGCAGTTTCCCTATATTTAGTTGAAGTTAGGGGTGTGCACAGTATGGTTTGGTCCGGTTTGTACCTCGAACCGAACTGCACCATATTTTATGGTTTGGTTTTTCTTTTAAATTCGAACTTAACCATACGGTTCGGTTCATAATTTTTTCGAACCGAAAAAAATGGTTCGATACGGTTCGATTTGCAGTTTGAACCGTTTTTATTCATAAAATAAAAAATATATTCTATTGAAAAACTTCATTACATATTTCTTATCACTAATACAAATATAAACAACGATATTTTAAATTAATTATTTATCAAATAAACATGTAAAACTTATAGGAATGAAGAGATTTCATCCATTATAAAATTATAATTGTGACTAGTCTTATTTTTTTGAAAATATCTTAAACTATAATGGTATACTAGACTTTATCCCAATATAAGACATAAAATTTAATTCATTGTATGTTTTTAACTAACATATTACCAATTATATAAATTAATAAGTAACTAAATAATAGAAGTATATTAATTAGTAAGACAAATGGAAAAAAATACAGGAGTTAGAATACCAGAGGCTAAAATCTAAAATTTATCTTATTTGTAGATAACATAACAATTAAAACATATTATGAAAAATCTAAGTTTATCCTAATGAATGATACATATCTAATTCACAAATCTTAAAAGCAATTAATTTTTCTAATTTTATTCTAATGAATGATATATATCTAAGTCACAAATCTTGAAAACAATCAATTTTTTTTATTAAGAGTAAAAATAGTATGTTTAATTTTTTTTAATATATAAAATAATTCGGTTCAGTTCATGGTCCCAAACCGAACCACAAACCGTTTGCTCTTCACTGAACTAAACCGTTTAAAAAAAGAACCAAAATTTCTGTTCGGTTTACGTTTCGATCGTTATTTATTTATTTATTTATTTTGCATAGCCTTAGCTGAAGCTGCATGGGGTGTTCATGGACTGGTTAACCGGTCTGTGACCTTATTTTTTGAGCCTAACCGTAATTATTGGTTTTTAAATATCCCAATCCTTAACCGGTCCATTATAAACGGTTAACCACCTTAATGGTTAACCGTTTTATTTGGTTAATTTATTCGGTTTTCGGTTTTTAACCATTTAACATAATGGTTTTAACAAATCAAATTGATAATTTCAAAAAACATTTCTTTAAGCCTTTATCATAAATTTTTTCTTTAAATTTATATATATTACTAGAGCTAAAAAAAAGAAAATGAAATTAAGGAAAAGGGGAAAAACGAATCTTTGAATGTATCATTATCAATAAAATCAAACTAAATCAATTACCATATTAACTCCATCAATCATAGGACAATAGTATTTTAATCGAAATTCAATGAATATTAACATAGGTAAATTATATGTATATGAAAATCATATGTATATATATAAAAAAATAATTATTTCTATATGTAAATTATATATATAATATATTTATAAATACTAAAACGATTAACCGTTAACCATCGGTTTTTTGTGGTTACAAACCGAAACCGAAACCGAAAACCAGAAAAATAAAAACCGTAATCCTAAACCGAAAACAACGGACCGGTTAACCATATTTTTTGGATTGGTTTTATGGTTTTGGTTCGGTTTCTCGGTTTCATCGGTTTTTTTGCACACCCCTAGCGTGGGCCTTGTTTCCAAGTACCCTTTTTTGGTTAAGAAGTTTTTTGTTGAAGTCCAACATTAGTGTAGATGCAGACTTTTAGGGAAAACTTCTTATAGACAATATAGCTTTGGTAGTGTATTTTTTAGGGAATGCCCCCTAAGATACTTGTAAGACTTTATATTTATAAATTAATATTATGATTTCCATTACTTAAATTGTTACTGTATCTCTTATGCTTCATATTTCAAAGTATGGTCCACTAAAATTTTAAGTACATTTAATATATAAGCTTTTGGGAATGACTAAAGTTGTCACACTTAAGCTTTAATATTGAATGTGGTGGACTATTATTTTTAGAGTACCCTTTAGGGCTTAACACCATTACTATCTCCACACAACCACCAACAAAATTTCTTCTTCAACCATCACTACCTAAACCTTAGGTAAATATTCATAACATTTTTCCTTCATATCATGCAACATTTCATGACCATACTGTGTATTTCCTAAGACCATAGTGTTAAGGAAGCAACAATATGTTTATATTTTGTACTTATTCATGCTTAAACTCTCATTGTGTTATTATCATTATTATTTTGTTATTAATATTTTGTTGTTATTATGTTGTTATTATTGCTCCTAATCTAACTATATATATATATATTATATATCTATATTTCTTAAAGCATAAAAACTCACTAATCTAGCATCTTACTAATATGTTCTTACTCTTATAACTCTTATTATGCTTTTTCTTTTCTTTCTCTTTCTTTTTCTTTTCTTTTCTTTTTGGAACTAGTCTTATCTTAATTATAGGATGCATTGATGAAGCTAAGGCTCCCAATGCTTGAGCTTAATATATGCTTCTTATATCTCTTTCTATCTTAATATGTGATATTCTTATCTTTCTCATAACTAAATTTCATATACTCATGCATAACCATATTGATGTTGTCTCAATAAAAATAAAGAAGAGTTTTTTCTTTAATAAAGAAAAATAGGACTAAACTCTTTTTTCAAATGAATTTTCGTCACTTAGCTAGGATTTTCTCATCAAAGACTTAGATATTGTTTTTAATAAATTCTTTTCAAAAACTTAGACAAGCTCATTGTAACGCCCTAATTCAAAGGCATTACAACTCACCACGTGTCATTCTCTTTAAAAGAAACACCAAGGATATAAAATTCTAAATCTAAAAAATTAGTTAAAATAAATATCTCCAATAAATCAAATAAAAAGTTATCTTAAATCATCATATATAAAATTCATCTATTTTAAAAGACATAACTAATATTAACATGAAAACTATTTATATGAAATACAAATAATTCATATAAACTTGTCTCTTAAAATCTTCTAGAGTCTAAAAACACTAATCTCAAAAACTTCATATGATCTTCTGATCTTCACTCTTATTCTCTTGAATCTAAATCTACTGGTCCTCAACAGGAAAGTCGAATCCACTATCGCTATCCCCATGATCAATATATATACATATCCAGAAAAGTAAAAACTATCTCATCTTTACCTAAACTTGAAAAATAAAAGAGTATGAGCACAAAGGCTCAGTACATCTAAACCGAAAACACAGGCACGTGATCATACATCAAACAATTCACATATGACCTAATATCTAATGTAGCAAGAACCTATTATTATCTTTTTATTTATCCAGCATACAACACAGTTTAAGATCATCAGTGACTAATCCTAAACTTGGAGCAACTCAGACTCCTTAAAAACAAGCAGTATATGAAAATAGGTAATATAATACATATATGGTGTTGGGAATCTCCCACATATCTGGGTGTCATACTCACACTACTCCTACTCTACTGGAATCATCTCAATGCACGAGTCCACTCGGGATAATCTCATACAAAGATCATCGGGTTGCCAGCGTCAATATCACATTCTGCGTGGTCTTTACTAACCGCAGCCAAGCATATGCAACACACTCTTAATTTAGGCCGAATAGAATTATGTCAATTTTAATCATCTAATCATACAAGTACAAACAAATCAAACATGGTAAGGACGTACAAACAAATCAAACATGGTAAGGACGTACCTATCTCAGCTTAAGGAATAGAAATCCTACTCTCAATAAAACACCTGAACAAAGAATCATCCATCCACAAATCAATTTACAACCTTGATAACAAAATAAGCAATATAAACCCTAAATCCTAATTCATCAAACTAGAATCCTTTAACATACCTTTCGCTCGTGAAATTCATAGAATAACCAAATCTCTAAATCAATACCAATGAAATAGTGAAACCCTAATTCACAAGAATATATGTTCACCATTTTTTATGCATTCACAAATCATCCACAACAACATATATAATTTCATTTTCCTAAAAACTTAATAGCTATGAATTATAGTTCCATATTGATTCTTACCTTCCTTCAATTGATTGTAGAATTGTAAATCCCCAATTTCCACACTTAGGGTTTCCTTCAACTTCCACCAATGATCAACTTCCTTCATAAAAAACAACGAAAATCTTAGAAACAATCATTTTAAGATGAACTAAAGGGATATGAGAGATCACTTACTCAATTCCTTGAAGAAATCCACCTTGGAGTGTCTTCTAGGGTTTCTAAAAGTTTAGGAGAGGTTATGAGAGATAAGATTGTAGGTAGGATCTATTCATAGAGTTGTTTCTCGTAGGGATATAGGCTAGACAAGAAGGAAATAAAGCTGACAGCTCATAATTTTTTAAGGGACGAATAAACTTCAAGGCCACACTTTAGGTCAGTGGCCTTCTTAGGTACGTCGATGGCCTATCAAAGTATGTCGGCGACCTATATGTCGACGTACAACCAAAATCCACAATTCGCAAAATTTCCTCCGAGACTCTAAGCTAGAGTTTAGGCCATCGTTCATTGTATTGAGTCCAGCAACATAGGATTAAAGTCTAGCAGCTTAAATGCCGGCCCACTCTAAAATTGTCCATCATTTACATGCAACTTCCTCATGTGCAAATTCATCTGTTCAAAGACAAAAATACCTTTTAAACAATACTTTATTACGATTCTACCATTTCTTATAAATTAATTATTTGTATCTTACACTCATCATGTATTTTTAAGTATTAATAATAAAGATTTCTTCAAGGATATAGCTAAATGAACACCTACTTCTTTTCAAAATGGTAACATGAAAATTTTAGTTTAAAATTTAATGTTGATAATTCATTGCTATAACAAATTTTCATAAAAACTTATTTATAAGAATTTTTATCGACTTCATAATGAACACCAAGAACTAGACAAGTTTCCAAAGTTAAGGTAAAATTCACTCACTAATTTATAAACCCACTTAGAGAAATAAAATTGGCCAAAGAAAGGAGTTAAAAATGATAAACTTATTTGCTAAGAAATAAAAAAACATAAATAGAAGAAGAAAATACATGTAACATAACTCGAGAATTAGAGACTATTAACAGCTTAGGAAACTTTTGAAAACTCTATTTTTCAATCACTAGAAATAAAATTATAGATACCTTAAAGAATCAAATCTTCTTTGGAAAATTAATTTATTATTGATGAATTAGGAAATAAAAATATAAAAGAAAACACTTATTTATAATAACTCAAGAATTCATAGTTTCTGTTCCAACCACTTTAAGAAAAACTTATCAAAGTACAATTTTTCAAACTCATAAGAGAAGTTGTTTTATGAAAAATAATTGTTGAGACAACACCAATAGCATCACGCATAAAATATGAGTTTATTTATGTATCAAAAAAGATTTTTTCAATCATATACATATCTATATTTTTGCTTAAGGATTTTTGAGTGAAGAAAAGTTTAGAAAATTGTGTTGTCAAGGGCTGGAAAATTTATAGTGATTATGTACCAAACCATTTGGGGACACAAATGATTTTTTATGATAAAAATAACCTTATCAATAAATAGATCTTTTCGAGTAGGTAGAAAACGACATATATATACGAAATTCCGAGTTAAAATGAGCAAGTTGTGGTCATTATAAGTTGGAATTTTCACAAATCCGAATTTTACTTCAAATAGAAGATAGAGTTAGAAAATTTAAGGGAAAATTCTATGAAATACTCATTTTGGATATTTCTTTTGTCTAGGAAACAGGGAGGATGACACTTGCTATCTTGAGAACTACCTTGACTGGGAGAGCTATTATCAAGTCATGGCCGAATGGGTTTACTTCCCCTATTTTTTATACTCATGTTTGTGCTTATAGTTTAGTGGCAATAGAAATAGGAAAAGATAAAATGGAAAAATGCATATGATTTATAATGATTGGTGAATTCACACTAAGCCTATCGAGACTCGAATTGCCTATAATAAATTGTATGCTTTACCACCATGTTGAAGTGTTTGAAATTGTATGATCAACCTCAAAATATTATAACTAAATTCTAGACTATCAATAAAATTGATTCATGCACTTCACGAATCGAGTGTCATTGCATTCGCTACTATACATTTGGTGGAACAAGTGTATAATAGTGGTGGTGGGCATAACCAATAGTATTTGCATGTGGCGAATAGTAGCCGGTAAGATTTATATGTTTTTTATGACAAATAATGGTTGGTAAGAACTATAAAATTTATTTGTTGGCTGTAATTGGCCAGTATACCCAACCCCGAATAAAGGGGGTAAATTCAATCAACATATGGTTCCCGAAAAACCGTATGTCTTGTACGCTCATGTGTTTGATGCATTTCACTTACTTGAATAATTAAACTTGTTTGATATCTTTTATTCTGAGTATGGTAAATTAACAAAGTACTCACTAAGCTAGTAACGCTTACATACATATAGAGTTTTTTATTCATAGGATTATTTACTTTTGTACTAACGATCTCCGTTTATCCATGTAAGTCATCTTTTGGAGATTTTGTGGGGAATCCATTCATGGACCTAGATCGGGCTTCCTTTAAAATCTTTTGGTGACGTTATTTAAGTTTATTGTAAGGACTTAGATGTTACGATTTGATCCATGGAGATTTTAGCGGGGGAATGCCCCTAAAGCTTTTGTAATGAACTTATGAAACATATTATGTGGGCTAATATTTACTAGATTCTCGCATGCTTTATATTACTTGCTCAAACTACATTTCTCGGTAGCATCTCTTATTACCGTGTTGTACGCCTTACATATGATATCGAGACTTTTGCATGACTAAGGTAGTCATTCTTAAATCTTAATATCGTATGTGGTGGACTACTACGTTTAGGGTATCCTCTAGGGCATGACATTTTAAGTTGGTATCAGAGCAAGAAGTTTAGGAGAATAAGGTAATTGGAATGAATCTAGAAAAAAAAAAAAAAAGGTAGATAAGTAAAATTAAGTAAGACAAGGCTTAGTATTAGATAGTTAGAAAAGCCTAGATTTTTCCAAAGGACTAATAACCTTCTTTGTCTTTTATAGCTTACTCTTATTGAAGTTAAGGTGAAAGCCTAGAGCTTGGAAATGAGACATGATGAAACCTTTGTGGAATACCAATAGAAGGTTAGGCTTTTGTGTGAAGACTTTGCTCTTATAGGATACCCTAGGTTCGCCTACGAGACGTTCAATATGTGGAGGAGAGGACTACATAATACCTTATGGGAGCACATTATTGAAGGTATAAGGTATGATGCTGGAAGGTATGCAAATTAGATAGAATTGGAACTCATCCATGGCATGGCACAACTCATGGGTTACTACTATAACGCTCCTATGCTCTAGGATGCCACATTTATATTCAGAAATGATGGATGCCCAGCTCTCTCCGACTTCAGAACTTGGAATTCCTTGGGTCTGCTACACATTTATACCCATGATAAGCTTGCTGACCACACAGACTAGAACCAAGCCGATGAAGAATTCTACTTCTATTGGTATAGAGTGTATCGTAATATGCTACTACATCCAAATGAGCCAGCTCTGACATAGCTGCAAGAAGAAGAATGGGGTGAGTATATAGGATTAGAAGAAAACATAGAAGGGGTAGAAGAAGAATAGGAAGAAGAAGAGGAAGACCTAAAAGAAGATGAAGAAGTAGGCCAAGAAGTAGAACCCATAGTACCACGAACGGATAACCTTTAGAATACCCATGTTTCAGACCTCCATGGAACTAATCATGGCTCTGGATGGCAAGTCGACCAGACTTTGAATGTAAGTTCTCCAAGTAGAAGCCGGTCACATACCTCCATGCTAAGAGACCAAGCTAATGATGTGATAATGGTTGAATTAGATGAGGAGAATGCCGTGCAATGAACTCATGAACAAGGAGAACCAAACACATCGAGGGATCATCCCCCCAACAAAGGTAAAAGGATGACAATGAGAGGATACTTAAGGTAGTTCATGGCTAAGAGGCCTAAAATGACCTTTAGCCCCGATCATCATGGGATGACCCCTTTCCCATCAAAGCTGCTAGAAGGAAGATGAAAGGATGAAGCAACCACCCGAGCATATACTAGAAGTCCAAATCAAATTTTGTAATCAAGATAAACCTAAGTTATAGGATCAATTAGAAATCTAGTTTATTTTTTTGGAAAGGTATTTTTATGTTTGTTGTGTTTTATGATTTCCATTGTAAGTTTTTGTCATTGACTTTGATCTCTTTATGTATGGGTCTCGTACCCTTGAATGTTTCAATTTATGAAGTATATTTAGTTTTCAAGTTTTGATTTTTTGATTTGATTATCTAAGATTCTTTTGCGATTTTGATATATTCTCTATTATGTAAGAATTCCCACAACTTCCATAATTTCCATGTTTCAACACTTAAAGACTTTAATAATTGCCATTAAAACTCACGTAACTAAAAATATAAACAGTCGACCTAGATAAGGATGTGTAAGAGAACAGCAGGCATCAAATAACCCACCTGATGAAAGAAATCAACAAGAAGTGCCTCAAGTAGTTCTGCCCCTAATCCATAAGGTACACTTAGTCAGCTAACATAGATTTTGAATGCCTAGGTGCAACAACAAAACATAAACATACTAGCACCAACACCAGCGCCGGCACAAGCACCACAATCGTCTGTAGAAGGACCTACATCACATGATGCTTAGTCACACATTGTACCTTTGCCACCACTACCACCTCGACCTTATAGAACTTCGCTTATAGACTTCATGAAGAGCAATTGCTACTTTGATGGAGCTTTCAAAAAGCTGAACGAAGCCGAGGATTGGCTGACGCAAATAGAGAGGTCTTTTGCTGCATATGAAGTACCGCACCACCTCCATTTAAGTTATGGGACGTATATGTTGAGGTTGTCATACCCCGAAGGGTATCCTAAATATGGCAGTCTACTGCACATAATATTAAAGCTAACAAATGACAATCCTAGTCATGCAGGAGCTTTGATATCATGTGCAAGGCGTACTTTTAAGATAGTAGGAGACTCAAAGGGGTATTATGTTTAAGCAGATAATAAAAGCATGCAATAAATTATAAAGGCAATCATGTAATAATCATTAAGATAAAATTCTTACAACTTCTTAGGGGCATTCCCCCCGTACTTAAAGTCTTCCTAGTCTACGTCATCTTAAAAACATACAAAAATATAACGTAAGTCTACTATAAAGATTTCTCTTATGAGTCTACATCCAAAAACTAAATATGTAAACTTCTTTCAAAAAACTCCTAGTAGCTTTGGCTCATACCTGACAAAAGGGGCTCCTTGGTGCCAACCACAAATAATCAAAATGTAACAAAAAGCTATAGGGATATAAGCAAAACTAGCTTAGTGAGATAACCCCCTACTTCAAAGCATTTCCATACAACATACAAGTATTTTAGACAATCATATGGGAATACGTCAATCACATGAGCAAATAAAAAACACACGATTAACCGAAAACTATGTGTAGCATGGATTTTACGCCCTCCATGTCAGGGTTGGGTGGTTATCGGCCCATACGACCATTGATGATTGCAGACTTACCGGCTCCTACTTGCCCATGTAGACTTTTTGGCTTGTACCAGCCCGTGTAGACTTTCTGGCTCTTACTAGTTCGTGTAGACTTTCCAGCTCCTACTAGCTACCACTACAACTCCTCATTTCCCCACATGAAGAATAGTGTAAATCCCCAAAAATTTGGATTCGAATTAAAGACTCAAACCCTAATTAGAAGTCAACCGGATTTCCAAAGTCAACAAAACCCTAGTTTACCGTAACCGCTTAAGTCCGGCATCACCGTTTAAGAAACCCTAAGAAAGTAAGAAAAAGTTTAGTGAGTAAAATAGTTCGTAATTATCCAAGGAAGCCTAAAAAGGTTAGTTTAGTAAAACCAAAACTCGTTTTGAACCCAATCGGACACAGTTCTTGAAAAACATGTCCCAAAGCTTGGAATAGGAAAAATATTCTGAATATATCGTTAGACTCGTAGAAATATAAGATTTCCAAAAATATCAATTTTATAATTTTTCGGTAGCTAAAAATATTAGATATCGCATTTATACGTGTATTTTCTTACTACCGGTATTTAATTGTCATGTCTACTTTACATTACATTATTTTCTACTATTCTACACTATTCATCTATCTCTATTTTTTCTTACAACCTACTCTTACAACCCATACATCTATTTCTTACATATTTTCATTTCCAATACAACTTCACATCTTTCATTTCTTACTTTTAATTAATAAAATAACAAAAAAAAAAAATTTTGCCTCCCCCATAACCCTCATTTGCACCGGCCCCTCCCCCTTTTCTATCTAATTTTTTTTTATTTCTACTTTATTTAATTAACACAATTTATCTCCCCATTTTCCTCTAAATATCCCCTCATACTTCCACTTCTTTCACATCTCCTCTACACTAAAGTTACTATACTCAAATCTCTCTCAAAATTTCTCCAAGAAGTCTCTTACAAGAAGTTCTCCCTAGTTTCTTTCTTTTAAGTAATATGCCTTCAAGATTTTTATATGTTCATCTACTTAGTATGAACTTAGTGTGTGTTTTCTAAAACCATGAAGGTTAAGAAAGCAACAATAGGTTCATACTTTGTTTTTGTTCATAATCTAAATATCTATATAACTATATATATTATTTAGAGCATATAAGCTCATTGTTTTGCAATTTATTTAATTTCAAGTTGTTTTTAAGACTAGTCTTTCCAGTCTTAGACTTGTCCTCATCAAGTCAAAACATTTTCTTTTTCTTTTGGGACTAGTCTTTTCTTAGTCCTGGGGTACCTTGATGAAGCTAAGGTTGCAATACTTGATTTATTTTCTTACTAGCTTATTCTTTCAAGTTATTATGTTTCTTTATGTTTTCATAATTTCATGATTCATATTCATGCATGAACATAATGGTTTTTTCTCAACAAAATAAATGAAGAAATGTTTTCTTAAAAATAAAGATTCTTTTCTAGAAATGAAAGCAAGAAGTAAACTTTTCTAAAACTAAAAAGTCATCTTAAACAAACTTAGAGAAGTTCATGAGGAATTTTGTAAACATACATAACACTAAAAGACTTTTTAAAGTAAACAAATATTTTAAAACTTCACTTTCCTTCAAATGATAGAAATTCCTTTTCATAAAAATAATATGATCTGAAGAAATCAAGAAATTATTTTTCTAAATATAAAAGTGTTAATACTTTCCAAAAGTGTTAGAAGCTAAGTTTAGAAAATAAAAATCATTCCTTAAGAATTTTGGGAGATTATGAAAATAAGATTTAGGAAAAGAACAGAAATATTCATTATAAACAACTTAAGATATTTTCAAGGCAAATGAATATTTCAAAAGTTCTCAAGTTTCAAAATCTTTAAAGACTTTTCTTTTTCATAAATTGAGACAACTTCATTTACTTCATACATTGTTATGAGTCAATACATATATGTTTATACCTTTCAAAAAGCTTATGAAATATTTGGAATATCTATCTCTTCAAGTGAGCTTTTGATAAAAGGAAGAATTCAAGTTTTTGGTAAATTCGTGATGAATCTGGTCGCTGCTTTTTCGGAACCCAAATGACTTAGTTTGATGAAAATAAGTTCATAAATAGATAGATCTTTTCGAAAAAGTAGAAAACGGTATATTATATGCGAAATTTCGAGTTAAAATGAGCAAGTTATGGCCATTTTAAGTTGGAATTTCCTCTTATACAATTTTACCGAGATTTTAAGAAAAGTTTAAGATCTTCAAGAATAGAAACTTCATGAAAGACTCATTTTGGATATTTCATCTTGTTTAGGTGGAGAAGGACCCGAGATCGTTTTTCCGAAGGATTACTTCGATTAGGATCTACCTGTTGGTAATTATGCCCTAGGCCAAATAGTTTTATGTTCCCTAATTAGATTAGGGATTCTTATGTTCGTTAATTATCTTATAATTTATTTAATAAATTATAATATAATTATTTATCCCTAATTAGATTAAGGGTAAAAATGTCATTATTGAATGACATTATAAATAGAACATAAGGGTTTGTCTTTAGGGTTAGACAACACATGCTATCACATTAGACTGCAGTGAAACACTGTAAACCCTAAAGCAAATAACACGAGTCGTGATTAGAAAGTTTAATCCCGTTCGAATCTAGAAGGTGTTCTAGATTGTGCTAGCACACAGAGGATCTTTAAGGAGCATTCATTCGTGTGGATACCGTAGAGGGTGTTTGCGTTTGCAACATCTCAGATCCGAATTTCCAGATTTGAAAAAGTACCAAAAGGTATGGATCTGAAATCTTTATCTTGTTCTGATCTAATCGATACACATGGATACTGGGTTAGGGTTTTCTTTTGATTCCGCTGCAAAAAGATTTGATCTTTATAAAAATTTTAAACCCTTGGAATTTATTTCTGATTTAATTGAAATGCTTGGATCC
Source organism: Combretum micranthum (assembly GCA_024138025.1). Lineage (NCBI taxonomy): Eukaryota > Viridiplantae > Streptophyta > Magnoliopsida > Myrtales > Combretaceae > Combretum > Combretum micranthum. The sequence continues at coordinate 89,479 of JAMXBD010003172.1, read as the reverse complement.
GATTGGGAATTTAAAAAAAAAAAAAAACTATTTTCTGCTGCACGATTCAGATTTGGATCGTAAATTCCCAACACTACCGATATGAAGTGAGTTATTCTTTTTACTAAGTTACATTTCCTTGTTTGTGCTTGTAATTAGTAGCACTAGCAATTAAGAAAAAGATAAAATGGATAATTGTTGTGCGACTTGGTATTATGAATGATTTAATACAAGTTAAGAATATCGGAAGTTGGTTTGATAAATAAATTGTGATTCTTGTATTGATATGATGAAAATTGTGTTGATCGCCTTTAACTTGAACTAAACATTGTTGGTTAAATTTATATTTAAATCAATTCATGCATATCATACACATGAGTCACATTTGTTTCACTATTATTCTTTGTGTGGGGAAACGAGGAAATGATAGTGGTGGCTAGTAGGAGCCGGAAAGTCTACATGGGCTAGTAGGAGCCAGAAAGTCTACAAGGCAAGCAGGAGCCGATAAATTTGCAGATATTGATGGTCATATGGGCCTGTAACCTCCCAACCCTTGTCATGGAGGGCATAAAATCCATGCTACACTTGATTTTCGGTTAATCATGTGTATTTTGTTTGTTCATATGATTGGTGCATTCTCATATGTTTGACTAAAATACTTGTATGAATTATGGAAATGTCTTATAGATGGAATTATCTCACCAAGCTAGTTTTGCTTATACCCTTATAGCTTTTTGTTACAGTACGATTACCTTTGGTTGGCCCCAAGGAGCCCCATATGCTAGGTACGAGTATAAGCTACTAGGAGTTTTTGGGAGAAGCTTTATGTATTTAAGTTTTGAACATAGGCTTCTAGGAAAATCTCTACAGTAGGCTTATGTTATAGTGATTATTATTTTGAAAAACTTCTAAAGCGGAGGAATGCCCTTAAGATGATGTAAGGATATTATTATGATAACCTTATGTTTATTTATATAAGTTCTTGCTTGCTTTTATTATCTACTTAAATGTAATACTCCTCTGAGTCTCCTACTATCTTGGAAGCACACCTTGCATGTGATATCGAAGCTCCTGCATGACTAAGGTTGTCATTCATTAGCTTTAATATTATATGCGGCGGACTGCCACGTTTAGGGTACCCTCGGGGCGTGATAGTTTAAGTTGGTATCAGAGCGCATGTTTTAGATAAAAGATAGTAGAAAATAGACTTTAAGTTAGATAGTAAGAAGTTAGATTATAAGCTTAAGATCTGATCCTCTTCTTGTTCTATTTGATAGCTAACCTTCCCCGAAGTTAAGGAAAAATCCTGCCATTTCCTTAAGGACCCAGATGAGACCTTTGTGAACTACCGTCTTAGGTTGGGAGTCCTATGTGAAGAGTTTGTGTTAGTTAGAAGACCTAGAACCACCTAAGGAATGTTTAAGTTATGGAGGAAAGGTTTGAAATATTCCTTATGGAGAAACTTGCCCAAAGAACTACGACTCGATGCCATAAGTAGACCAAAGTGGAGTGACGTAGAAGTTATATACGTGGTAGAAAGAATGATGGTTTTTATGTATAGAGAAACCATGCTACGAGAGATAACCTTCATTTTAAAGGCCGAGGGAACCCGACAAGACCTAGACTTCCGAACTTGGAACAAGTTAGGACCGCTTTATATATGCACATGATGAGCTGGCAGATCACACCGATTGGCTAAAGGCGGACGCGGAAGAACGATTCTATTGGTATGCCGTCTACAGACGTATTGTCCCCATGCCATTAGAATGTAGCATCCAACCAAACTCCATCGGAATGCAGTTGGAAGTAATCCAGACGAAGATTTCGTCATGGAAGATGCCCAAAGGAATGAAGGAAATGGAGAGACAGAAGGAGATCCTGATGAAGACCCTAACGAAAGCCCATAACATGAGGAAAATCCATCCACAACTCCTTGGGAACATAGTCCCTTGATTCCCAGTCCGGTACCCCCACAAAGGTTGAGTCAAGACTTTCCCATGGAGACAGTAGCAAGAAATAACCCGGTGATGATTTCCAACTTAGAGGAAGAAGAAAGGAGAGATGACCAGCAATGGAGGAATGATTTCGACCCAAGTGGATTTTTAAGAAGCCAGTCTCAAACCCCTACCATAGCAATGGCACCTGAAGGAGGAGATCAAGAAGAACAACAGACAACAAACGACATCACTCAAGGAGAAAGGACTTTCATGCATGAAGAAGTATGGCCATCTCAGGTAGAAATCACCTTAAGATATAGGGGAAAAAGGATGTCCGTGAGCCAGTATTTACGATAGTTTGTCAAGAAGCATAGAGGATCCATTAGTCGAAGCATGAACCCAGCACCATCCAGAGAGGAAGATTGAAGAGGGAAGAAGTGAAGGAAGATGAGCACAATCCAACAAGTCCAAACCAAGCCTTTTCCAAGGATAAGCATATCTTTGTTTTAATGCATGAATGTTCTTATTTTTAATGATGTGTCTTAAGTATTTCCTGTTTCGGACAATTATCTTTTGTTGAGAATGGTTCTAACCTTCTCAAAATATGTAAGGGTTATCACCCTCTTTTGTTTTAATGCAAGTCATTCTATGTTTGATTTCATGATTTTTGGATTTATTTGCCTTGAATATTTTCTATACAAAATTATGATATTTCTTATCTCTTTCCAAAGATTTAAGAAAGTCTAAAACTAGAGTAATTGACAGACGAGGTAGGAGAGGTAGAAGACGTGAATGACACGCCTCTAATAATATTCCAGCTGAACTAGAAAATCCCCCAGCAGGACAACAAGCAGCACCACCAAATCCCCCACAAAACCAACAAGGTGATGTTTGGGCTATAATAAATCAACTAGCTGGTCTAGTCAACAACTTCATGCAGCATGCACATATACATGCCACCTCCAGCTGCCAATGCACCAGAAATGATAGTTGAGGCACCTGCACCGCCAAAAGCTGAGTCTCAAACTGCTCCTTTACTAGCACCACCGCTGCCACGACCTTACAGAAGTTCTCTACCAGACTTCATCAAGAGTAATAGATACTTTGACGGAAGTTTTGGAAAGCCAGATGAAGTGAAGGACTAGCTAGCATAGATCGAAAGATCGTTTGCCGCATATAAAGTACTCCATCATCTTAGCTTAGATTATGGCACATATATGTTAAGGTTCAACGCCAGAACATGGTGGGAGTCAAAAAGTAGGAATTGTTACCACTGGTGACCTAGGCGACCTTCCAAAGAGAATTCCTGGAAAACTACTTTCTTGGAAGTTTAAGGGTGTAATACAGTGGAGATTTCCTCCACATATCTCAGAAAGGAAGGACGGTGGAACAATATGAGACGGAGTTCAGTTGTCTACTTCAATATGCACGGAATCCTTCAGGCACAGTGAAGAATTGAAGAAACAGGTCTTCCTAAGTGGCCTAGACGAAGATTTAAGGATGTGTCTGGAGGAGGTGGATTTAAGGACCCTCCATGAGTTGGTTGAAATGGCTCGTATCATAGAGGGAGCCAAAAAGAGGAAAAGCAAGGCACTGGAGAAGCGAACCTTTGTGTTCGGAAAAAGGGCTCAAGATAGCTATAGCCCAGCTTCCAGAATAAAAGTTTAAACCCTTCCATAGATTCAAGGAAGTGTTAATGGTAACAAGGAGGCATCTAAGTTCAAAGTGACATGCTGGAAATGTAACAAGGAACACTATCCGAAGAGGTGCCCCCTTCTTCAACACAAATGTTATTTCTGTGGAGACCTAAGCCACAAGATTGGTGATTGCCCAAAGAAGGCTTCCACCATTTGCTTTATATGTAAGAAAACTGGGCACTTCACCAATGAATGCCCATAGAGGAAGAATGCCCCAGCCAGACAGTTTGGTTCAATAGGAGAGCTACATCGGCAAAGAATGGAAGTGGAGGGAACAACTCAAACCGATCTGGAGCGGCTGTCCACGGAATGAGGATATATAACTTGGAAGGACAATGGGTATGTGAGGAGTCGGATGATGAAGGAGCGGAGTTAGCAGCCATGGATGGAGATTGTGGCCTAGATTTTGGACTGGTGACAAGTTAGAATCAAAACTCCTCTATCTTTGATGCAAGTTATTAAGTATCTTGTGTTCAATTCTTATGTTAGAAGAATAAGGTTTTATACCCGCAAATAGCTTAAGTATACCAATCTTATGATTAGTATAAAATTCGAGTGCAGGACATATAAGCAAAGCTAGTCAGACCGCTTATGCTTTGTTCGACACGGGAGCTACGCATTCCTTTATTACCGTTAGCCTGGCTAAACAAACTGGATTACCTACAGATACTATCGCTACCGGTTTTTGAGTTAAGACCCCTACCGGAAGCATAGTAACAACTAAGGATTGTCACATGGAGATACAAGGAAGTTAGTCTAAATGTGACTTTATAATCTTGGAAATGAGCAAGTACGAAGTAATCTTAGGAATGAGTTGGTTAACATCCGCTAAAGCCCTTGTGGATTGTAGACGTAAAGAGGTGAAGTTTAAGGATCAAGATGGAGGTGAAATGGTATTCTAGGGAGAATCCACGGTAAAGTTGAACTCATTTGAGTTAATGGATGATGAAGAGATCAACTCATGCATCATGGACGAAGAAGAAAAGAAGAAACCTGAGTTGGAATCCATACAAGTGGTTAAGGAATTTCCAGATGTGTTCCCGATGGATTGCCTGGATTACCACCCAAGAGAGAAATCGATTTCGAAATCGACTTATTAGTAAACACGGAGCCAATATCAAAGGCACCCTACTGGATGGCACCAATAGAGCTTAAGGAGTTAAAAACTTAGTTGCAAGACTTGTTAGATCAAGGTTTTATCATATCGAGTGTATCACCTTGGAAAGCATCAGTGTTGTTCGTGAAGAAGAAGGATGGTTCCATGCGCTTATGCATCGATTATCGGGAACTCAATAAAGTCACCATCAAAAACAAGTATCCACTCCCAAAGATAGATTACCTTTTCGATCAGCATCAAGGAGCTAGCGTCTTTTCAAGGATTGACCTACGATCAGGATACCACCAGTTGAGGATTAAACCTGAGGATGTACCTAAGACAGCTTTCAGAACCCGCTACGGACATTACGAGTTTTTGGTAATGCCTTTTGGATTAACCAACGCACCAGCAGCTTTCATGGATCTCATGAATCGAGTATATAAGCCCCTGTTGGATAAGTGCGTGATAGTCTTCATCGACGATATTCTGATCTACTCAAAGACACGAGAGCAACATGAGGAACACTTAAGAATGGAATTACAGACCTTGCGTGAGCATAAGTTGTACGCCAAGCTATCTAAGTGTGATTTTTGGTTGGATCGGATATCCTTCCTAGGACATGTGATATCTGGTGAAGGAATATCAGTGGACCCTGAGAAGATCAAGGCAATGATGGATTGGAAACAACCTAAGGCTGTGACTGAAGTGAGAAGTTTTCTCGGATTGGCTGGATATTATAGAAAGTTTGTGAAGAATTTTTCTACCATCGCCAAACCCCTCATGCAGTTAACTTAGAAGGATGAGAAGTTCATCTGGACAGATAAGAGAGAGTAAGGTTTCCAAGAGTTGAAGAGAAGGCTTGTATCTGCCCCAATTTTGATTCTACCAGATCCCGAGAAGCCTTATACGGTACATAGTGACACCTCCAGAAATGGTCTTGGATGCATGTTGATGAAAGATGGAAAAGTGATCGCTTATGCATCACACAGCTTAGGCCTCATGAACAGAATTACCCCACTCATGATCTGGAGTTAGCCGCCATTGTGTTCGCACTTAAGTTATGGAGACATTACCTGTATGGACAAAGGTGCGAAATCTACACCGACCATAAGAGCCTCAAGTATCTATTCACACAGAAGGAGTTGAATATGCGACAACGGAGATGGTTGGAGCTCATTAAAGATTATGACCTTGGGATAAATTACTATCCAGGAAGAGTAAATGCGGTTGCAATGCCCTTAGTAGAAAGAACTATGGAGAAGTAGCTACCTTGCTCATGGATAAGAAGGAGCTAATAAAGGAATTTGAAAGAATGAATATCGAATTTATAGGGCAAAGTGTGGAAGTAGAAATTGCCAGCCTTGTCATGGAACCCACCTTAGTGGAGAGAATCAAGGAGGCCCAGCGATATGACGAGACGATTTAGAAGATTAAAAGAGAGGTACAAGAAGGAAAATACACCGATTTTGCCATAGATGAGGATGAAGTGGTAAGTATGAAAGGAAGGTTTGTGTTCCGGATAATAAGGATATGAGGAAGGAAATCATGAATGAAGCACATCATTCAGGATATACCATGCATCCAGGAGGAACTAAAATGTACCAGGACCTGAAAAGCCACTACTGGTGGAACGGAATGAAGAGAGATGTGGTAGATTTTGTACTAAAGTGTCCCACATGCCAACAAGTGAAAGTGGAGCACCAGAGACTGGAGGACTTTTGAAACCCCTGCCGATACCCGAATGGAAATGGGATCAAATTACAATGGATTTTGTGTGCAGGTTGCCAAGACTTCTGCAGGATATGATGCTATTTGGGTCATAGTGGATCGATTGACAAAGACGGCACATTTCCTCCCAATCAACATGACCTACTCCATGGATAAGTTGGCAAGGATATATATAAGGGAAATAGTGCGATTGCATGGAGTGCCCGCTGGAATAGTTTCCCACCGAGACCCAAGGTTTATGTCTAAATTTTTGACAAGCTTACAAGGATGTATGGGAACAAAGCTACACTTCAGCACTGCTTACCACCCTCAAACAAACGGTCAATCAGAGAGGACAATACAAACTTTGGAGGATTTTTGCAAGATTATGTGATAGAGTTTAAAGGTAGTTGGGATGCACACCTACCTTTGGTAGAGTTTGCCTACAACAATAGCTACCATTCCACGATCCAGCTGCCACCCTATGAAGCGTTGTATGGAAGAAAATGTCGATCACCATTGTTCAGGGACAATGTAGAAAAGTTGAGGATCAGACCTGACTTGGTACAAGATGCGGCCGATAAGGTGCGGGTCATCCAACAAAAGATGAAGGAAGCACAAGATAGACAGAAAAGCTGGGCGGATATGAAGAAACGTATGCTTGAGTTTGAAGTTTGGGACCATGTGTACTTGAAAGTAAACCTCATCAAGAGTCTTCGCCGAGTTCGAGCATAAGGAAAGTTGAGCCCACTATATGTAGGACCTTTTGAAGTGCTCGAAAGAGTAGAAGATCTTGCTTATCGTCTAGCACTTCCTCCTAGCCTATCTGGAATTCACAATGTATTCCATGTGTCAGTTCTATGGAAACATATGTCAGATCCCACCAGGATTGCAGAGTTGGAACCAGTTCGGTTGAAAGAAAATCTCACATACGAGGAGCACCCGGTTCAGATCCTAGATCACAAGGTGCAAAAGCTTCGGAACAAGGAAATCAAGTATGTGAAGGTTTTATGGAAGAACCACTCGCAAGAGGAAGCAACCTGGGAGGCTGAAAGCGACATACGCCAAAAGTATCCGAGTTTGTTTAAAGAATCAGGTATGAACTTCAAGTTTTGAGGACAAAACTTTCTTTAAGGGGGGTAGGCTGTAAATCCCCGAAAATTTGGATTCGAATTAAAGACTCAAACCCTAATTAAAAGTCAACCGGATTTCCAGAGTCAACAAAACCCTAGTTTACCGTAACCGCTTAAGTCTGGCATCATCGTTTAAGAAACCCTAAGAATGTAAGAAAAAGTTTAGTGAGTAGAATAGTTCGTAATTATCCAAGGAAGCCTAAAAAGGTCAATTTAGTAAGACCGAAACTCGTTTTGAACCCGATCGGACACAGTTCTTGAAAAACGTGCCCCAGAGCTCGGAATAGGAAAAATATTCCGAATATACCATTAGACTCGTAAAAATATAAGATTTCCAAAAATATCAATTTCATAATTTTTCGGTAGCTAAAAATATTAGATATCGCATTTATACGCGTATTTTCTTACTACCGGTATTTAATTGTCATGCTACTTTACATTACACTACTTTCTACTATTCTACACTATTCATCTATCTCTATTTTTTCTTACAACCTACTCTTACAACCCATACATTTATTTCTTACATATTTTCATTTCCAATACAACTTCACATCTTTCATTTCTTACTTTTAATTAACAAAAAACAAAAAAATTTTTGCTCCCCCATAACCCTCATTTGTGCGGGCCCTCCCCTTTTCTATCTAATTTGTTTTATTTTTACTTTATTTAATTAACACAATTTATCTCCCCATTTTCCTATAAATACCCCTCATACTTCCACTTCTTTCACACCTCCTCTACACTAAAGTTACTATACTCAAATCTCTCTCAAAATTTCTCCAAGAAGTCTCTTACAAGAAGTTCTCTCTAGTTTCTTTCTTTTAGGTAATATGCCTTCAAGATTTTTATATGTTCATCTACTTAGTATGAACTTAGTGTGTGTTTTCTAATACCATGAAAGTTAAGAAAGCAACAAGAGGTTCATACTTTGTTTTTGTTCATAATCTAAATTCCTTTATGTTGCTAACTATCTAATATATCTATATAACTATATATATTATTTAGAGCATATAAGCTCATTGTTTTGCAATTTATTTACTTACCGTGCAATTTATTTACTTCCTTGCAATTTATTTAATTTCAAGTTATTTTTAAGACTAGTCTTTTTAGTCTTAGACTTGTCCTCATCAAGTCAAAACATTTTCTTTTTCCTTTGGGACTAGTCTTTTCTTAGTCCCGGGGTACCTTGATGAAGATAAGGTCGCAATACTTATTTATTTTCTTACTAGCTTATTCTTTCAAGTTATTATGTTTCTTTATGTTTTCATAACTTCATGATTCATATTCATGCATGAACATAATGGTTTTGTATCAACAAAATAAATGAAGAAATGTTTTCTTAAAAATAAAGATTCTTTTCTAGAAATGAAAGTAGGAAGTAAACTGTTCTAAAACTAAAAGGTCATCTTAAAGAAACTTAGAGGAGTTCATGAGGAATTTCATAAACATACTGTAAACCCCCAAATTTTTGGAATCGGTTTAGCATAAAACCCTAAACCGGAAGTTAAACGGAACCCTAAAGGTCAACAAAACCCTAGTTTACCGTAACCGCTTAAGTCCGGCATTGCCGTTTTCTTTGGCCCTAGAAAACGAAGTTGGAATAATTAACTAGAATAGTTTATAATAGCTATAGATTATATAAAAATATCAGTTTTGCCAATTTCGGGTGTCCTTTGAACCCGATCAAACACAGTTCTCGAAAAACGTATCTAGGAGCCCGAAATAGTAAAAATATTCCTAATACACCGTTAAACTCTTAAAAATATAAGGTTTTCAAAAATATCAATTTCGTAATTTTTCGGTAGTTAAAAATGACAGATATAGCTATTATACGGGTATTTTATTACTACCGGTACTTTATTAGTCATATCTACTTTACATTACACTATTCATTACTATTTTACACTATTCTTTTATTTCTACTTTTTCTTACACCTATTCTTACACACTCCATCACCTATAATCCTTACTTTTTACCTTTCCCATAACTTTATTTCACATCTACCTTACATATTACATCTTTTATTTAACAAAACTAAAAATAAAAAATAAAATCTCTCTCCTCCTCCTTGGCCGGCACCCCCCTCTCTCTATCCTCATCAATTTGTTTCAATTTTCTTTTATTTTAATCACACAAAAATCCCTCCACATTTTCCTATAAATATCCCCCTCCTCTTTCACTTCTTTCACACATTCACTACCCACAAATTCATACAAAAACTCTCCCAAAATCTCCTCTCAAAACTCTCTCAAAATACCATTCCAAAACTCTCTCAAAATAATTCCACAACAACTTCTACCAACAAAACAAAACCCATAACCACATAACCATACCAAAGTCTTCTTTAGATAACCACTTCATATTACTTTCTTCTTCTTCATGTCATATAACTTTACATGACCATAGTATGAGTTTCTAAAGATTACAAGTTATGGAAGCTACATTATGTTCATGTATTGTTCTTGTTCATGCAAATCCATTTATGTTTATGTTATTATTTTTATTTTTATTATTGAAAATATATCTAAGTATTACTATCTATATATATATACATACATATTCTTTAGAGCATATAAGCTCATTGGCAATTTATTTATTTCATGCAAGCAATTTATTTATTTATTCCTTGTTAAATCAAGACTAGTCTCTAGTCTTAGACTTGTCCTCATCAAGTCAAAATAAGTTTTTCTTTTTTCATTTTATGTTTGGGACTAGCTACTTCTTAGTCCTGGGAGCCTTGAAAAAGCTAAGACTCCAATACTTGACTTTATTACTTATGTTATTTTACTTGTGGTATTTTCTCATAGTTCATGTTCATTTAAATTGTTGTCCAAAGTTTCAAGTTCTAAAAATAAATTGACAAAAAGAGATTTTAACACGTTAGAAATAAAGTTTATGTAAAGAAGGAAATCTATGGTTTGAAAAACAAAAAATAAAGTTATCTCTTTTCAAGTTACAAGAAGAAACTATTAAGATTTTAGAAACTACTTTACTATAAAAAGTTCTTAAGTCGCATATTGTTCCACTTTGTTTTATCAAGAAAATAAACTTTTATGAATGGATAATTTCTATGAAAAACATAAGGCATGAGAAAAGAATGAGAAATTTTCAAGTAAAAGATTTTTGCAAACAAATAAACAAAGGAATTTGTACAAGAAAAATAAACAGGAGGAATAGTGTATTTTCTAAAAACTCTAAAATAGTATTAGTATAGAAAACTTAGAAAATAGAAAAATTTAATTTTACTTGGGAAAAATAATGAAACCAACATAAAGCATTTTTAGAAAACAAAGGAAACAAAATATTCATTTGAAGAAATTTACAAAAACAATTTTTGAAAACTATATTTTTCTAAAAACTTCAAACCGACATTGTTTTACTCAAGAAAAATAATTGGACAACAAAACACTTGAGCATGCTTAAATATGAGTTATATAGTTATAAAAAGAGAATTTTTCAACTATATAGGTAACTAAGTATTTATCAAACAAATTTTTGATTTCTTGAACCAAAGTTGTTTTGTGTTGGAAAATTCGTGGTGAACTTTGTCGCCACTGTTTCGGGGCCTAAATGATGTAGTTTGACAAAAATAGTTTTAGAATGGATAGATCTTTTCGAATAGGTAGAAATCGGTATATTATATGCGCGATTCCGAGTTAAAATAACCAAGTTATGGCCATTTGAAGTTGGAACATTTCTTTATACGAACTTTAACGTTCTTTTGACATTGTTTTGTCAAAATTCAAGTAAATCATCAAGGAATGCTCATTGTGGGTATTTTCTTTGGCTAGGTGACGCCGAGGAAGGATTCCTTTATTCTGACGATTATTACGACTAAGTGGAGTGTGTGAATGACTCATCCACCTAGAGGAATAGTCGACATGGCATCGTGAGTTTATTTCCATTAAATGCTATACTTGTTGTGCTTGTAAATTAGTTGCATTAAAATTAGGAAAAGATAAATCGATATGTATGTAAAATAATTCTTTGAAAGAATTTTAAGAATATCGGAGCCGGAATTGTTTTAAATGTTTGTTTTAGTATAATATTTGATTTGTATGAAATTCTTCGATCGCCTTAAATTCAAAAATAATTATGCTATGACATTATAAATAAATAAATTCATGCATACCACGAAGTGAATCACATTGCATTTTGGGTTTTTATCCTTGGGTGAGAAGGATAGTAAGCTCATGTCAAAAGCAACACTTGGTGGGAGATTCGAAAGCGATTGCTTGGCGGCTTAAGGGAAATGCTTGCGGAAGATCCGAAAGCAAGGTCAAATCAAGTAGATTCGGAATGCTTGACGATGAGTACTCGTAAGCATAAAACTTTTCAACTAAAAGTACTTGTTTTGAGGTTAAGTATCACCAAACCCCGAATGAAGGCGCAAATCCATTCAACATATAGTTCCCGGAAAACCATATACTTGTTTGCTCACATGTATGTTGCATTACATTTGATTGTTTAATCAACTTGTTTGAAATCTTGTTGCAAGAAGTTATTTATGGAAATAGTTCTCACTAAGCCTGTCAGCTTATACCCCCATAGATATCTTTTGTAGTTTCCCTACCTATGGTTAAGGCCACGAGGACCCTACAGGCAGGTAATTTCTTTTAGATAAAGAAATTCTAAGATGAAGTTTAGTATTAGAGTTAATGTACAAATATCTTGTAATAGAATAGTGACTTGGGAAATGTCCCTAAGTTTGTAAAACCATTGCTATGAATAAATGTTTATTATGAGTCCTCTTTTCTTATATGTTTTTGTATCTCCTTAAGCTTCGTAATTCCATATATGGTTCTCTAAAGTTGTGAAAGTACGCCAGACTTAATATAAAAGCTTTTGGGAATGGCTAAGGTTGTCATACTTAAGCTTTAATATTGAGTGTGGCGGACTGTCACGTTTAGGGTACCCGTTAGGGCATGACACATACATAACACTAAAAGGACTTTTTAAAGTAAACAAAGATTTTAAAACTTCACTGTCCTTCAAATGATAGAAATTCCTTTTCATAAAAATAAGATAATCTCAAGAAATCAAGAAATTATTTTTCTAAATATAGAAGTGTTAATACTTTCCAAAAGTGTTGGAAGCTAAGTTTAGAAAATAAAAATCATTCCTTAAGAATTTAAGGACATTATGAAAATAAGATTTAAGAAAAAAAGAAATACTTATTATAAACAACTTAAGATATTTTCAAAGCAAATGAGTCAATACATATATGTTTATACCTTTGAAAAAGCTTATAAAATATTTGGAAAATCTATCTCTTCAAGGGAGCTTTAGATAAAATGAAGAATTTAAGTTTTTGGTAAATTCGTGATGAATCTGGTCGCTGCTTTTTCGGAACCCAAATGACTTAGTTTGATGAAAATAATTTTAGAAATAGATAGATCTTTTCGAATAGGTAGAAAACGGTATATTATATGCGAAATTCCGAGTTAAAATGAGCAAGTTATGGCCATTTTAAGTGGGAATTTCCTCTTATACGATTTTACCACGATTTTAAGAAAAAATTAAGATCTTCAAGAATAGAAACTTCATGAAAGACTCATTTTGGATATTTCATCTTGTTTAGGTGGAGAAGGACCCGAGATCGTTTTTCCGGAGGATTACTTCGATTAGGATCTACAGACATGGAGTGAGTTATTCCTTTTACTAAGTTACATTTCCTTATTTGTGCTTGTAATTAGTAGCACTAGCAATTAAGAAAAATAAAATGGATAATTGTTGTGTGACTTGGTATTGTCATGCCCCAAAATAGGGCCTAGTAGTATCATCCTGTAGTCATTATACCACGTGTGCAACCATAATATGAGAACCGTCTTACAAGTCAGATATTACAAGACTCTATCTTATAATTGTTACATGTAATGTAGTCATACCAATATATTATATAAATACTAAGGATTCCGATTTTCCTTAGTTTGCCAGAACCGCAGAAAATCGGTATCCCTTACCAAATAATGAAATTGAGATCAAACCTATAAAATACAAGATCTTAATCAATTATATCATTTATCTAATTTGTTCTTTGAGACCAATATAATCTATGAAACCATCTTCAGCAAGGTCTTTTGATGTAGCACTCTTCACTCATGCTTAACCCAATCCCAGCTAACGTTATACCTGCACAAAGACTGTTGGGGGGTGAGCGAACCACGGCTCAGTGAGATAACCTGACCAAACCACACATCAAACAATAACAAACAAGTATAATTACCAATCATATGCAATGTAACAATCAATCATATGTACATTACAAGCTTGGATGATCTAGAATCCAAAGCACGATGGAGATTTACGCCCTCTCATCGGGGTTGAAGGATCACAATGCTATGGCCCACCTACCCAAGAGAGACTAAGCATACATGAATACAGCAATACTCACTTTAATTATCTCTTTAATTTAACCATATCTTAAATCTCTCATTTCCTGTTTTCTGCCTTAGAAACTCCACTAAGTGTTAGTCCTTTCAAAGCGATACTATAAGCGGCGTCCTTCGTTTACCATTTAGTTCCTATAGTACCGACAGCTCAAAGGTAACCTTGCGTTGATCTAATAGCCTTTAGCCTAGGTCAACAAGCATTACAAAGGGCGAAATACTAACAGTTATAGGCTGCTCAAATGCTATTTATGCAATCGTGTAATGCATGATCTCTTTCTTTTATGGTGTCAAAAGCTTTTAGTCAGGTTTAAGGTGATCATACAATTACAGACAAACATCAACATGCTCCAAACAATTGTTATCATACAATGAAATTGTTAATTATATAAGGTGTTTTGGCAATCCTACATACACCAAGCAGCATGCAATTTACCCAGACCCACATGCAATTCAGTTTGATATGTTATTATCAATGCAACTTACTACAAGCACAACAATATGATAAGGTCAAAGTCCCTCACCTGTGGTCCTCGCTATATCGCTGTAATAAGCTACTGGTAGTCCGAGAACCGATTTATATTCCTATGATGAAATAACATATATTATTATTATACGATTATTCCTGTAAGAGAAGTCTTCCTAAAATTAAGGGTGCTAACTTTAATCACCTAATTTTAAATTAAACTTAATTATTACGGTATCTATTAATTTAATCGAATTCCTATGAATATCTAAATATTCTATATTTGATAAAGTTTATATTATTTCTAAGGACTTTTTAAGGTTCTAACCTTTATAGTAAGAAATTTTTTTTGTTATTTATTTTCATTTTGCTTCTCTTGATCTTTATTGTTATTTATATTTATTTGATATTATCATTGCTTTTATATTGTTTTTAGTTAATGGATTATAGTAACTATTATTTATTTCTATCGTTTAATTTTCGTAGAGTTCTTCTTAGTGTATATTATATACTTATCTTGTAACTTTTAGAGATCATATTGCTCGTAACTTAAGTTTTAAAATTTTCCATTGTTGTATATTTTTTTATATATAAAGATTATTTTATTAATTTTGAAAATCTTATTTTTTTATTAGTTACCAAAAATCATATCTTTTATTTATATAATATACTAGTCTTAATATTGGTGATACTCATAAAAGTAGTAGTAATACTAGTATCAAAGATAATGGTGATTATATTAGTTTTAATATTACCACTAATAGTAAAAATAATTTTAATTGCAAAAACAATTTAATGGTTTTGGTAACAAAATCAATAATACTAATTTAGATAATATCAATAATCTTAATAATAATTTTAATATTACTACTAACAACATTAGTGATATTAGTAATAATATAAGCGATAGTATTGGTTACGAAAATAAATTTTAATGATAAAATCAATGTCAAAATATTTATTTATTTAATCATTTATTTTTTTATATATCATTTCATTAATAACATAAGTAGTTCAAGTTATATTTCTATTATTTTTAGCTAAAACATAAATTATGGAATATTTATAATTATAAAAATTTTATTTGAAATAATAAAATTAATTTATCAATTACTACTTTACTACTACTACTACTACTATTATTATTATTATATATGTATATGTATATAGTCTTCGCTGAGGGAAGCTTCATTAGGGGTTACGTCCCCTTAATTTTGGGGTTTTTTTTTTTTAATAAAATTTAATTATTAATTTTGCAATAAAAATTCGTAATAAATAAAATATTATTTTTTAACACTTTTTACATTACTAAAACATATACTTATAATCTATATCTTACATAGCTCATACTAATAAAACTAATATTAAAAATTAATTAAAAAATCATAATATTTCAGAATTAATAAATAAAATATTATTAATTATTTTATCTAACCAAAATATATAAAATTATATTTTTCTACATTTAATAATACTAAAGTATTTACATATACATATACTTAAATAACTATATATTACTAAAAATGATTCCAAAAATTATATAAAAAATTATTTTCACTTCAGAATAAAATAAATATATATTTTTAATAATTAACCAACCTATCAGAATTAATAAAATTAATTTAATTAATCTTTTTTTTTAGAAAAAAATTTTGCACATATTGATTACTATTCACTTGAACAGTACCATGGCTATTCATCATCTCCAACCTTGGTTTTGATCCGATTTTGCATCATTTTACACTTCCAAATCATTCTAATTCATTCCTAAGCATTTATACATGATATTTCTACACATATAACAACTCAAATCATTAAAACTCATCATTTAATTACAATTTTCGGATTGAATATGTGTAACTCAAGTTTAAGAGTTCTTACCTTCTTGGAGCTATTTGGACAAGATTTGAAGCTTGATTTGGGTTGTTTTATGATTCTAAGATCATTAAAGTTAGTTCAGATCGAAGTTTTTAACTAATAACAAATTAAAGTGTGTTAACTTACCTTGAACTTGTAGCCAAGAGTTCTTCGTATTATTTTTCCTTGGATTCGAACTTAGGTGTTTTGCTTGGTTTGATTTCTTTTTTCAGCTTGTTTCGGTTGCTATGGGGGAGTAGTTTTGCTCTGGAGGGTTTGGGAAATAATGAAGATTGTTTGTTTCTTCATCATTAGCTTTAAACATATATATATATATATATATAGAAGAAGAAGTGGAGGACTTCAGCTGTGTTTTTCCTCCGTATTTTCCTCCGAATTTTGCTCCCATTTGGTCTGTTGGTTTCATCCTAATTAATGTTAGGATGAGTTGGCAATTGATGATTGGTGTGGAAGTTAATTTGTTTGACAAATTGGATGAATTATGGTTGATTTTCGGCTTCTCTTTTCCTCTCGTATCTTTCCACCGAATGCAACCATAAATTATATATATATATATATATATTAGTTAGTTGATAATTATTTTAGGTTTAGGATATATAAATAAAATATAAAGAGAAGATGATGAATGTATAACTAATAATGGTATAAGGAGGGGGTAAAAATATAAATTTATGAAAAAAAATTAATTTTGTGGGTTTAAGTGATACGTATATTAAATACTGATTTGGTAATATTTTTAGATGAGAAGTTCTATATTCGCGTTATTAAATATTCTGAACACTATAGTATATATAGAATTTCTATTAAAGATTTGCATATATGCGTTTGAATTTTTGCTTTTTGTTGGATCTTAACCGCGTCCAGAGGAGTTCAATTCCAACACAAATGTAATACGTAATACGAAATAGAACAAAACAAAAGGAAAAAATGCAAGTTAGTTAGGATATATGGAAATATAAAATTAAAAAGAAGATGATAAATTTATAACCAATAAATATGTAAGGAGTGAGGGAAAATATAAATTGGTGAAAAAAATTAATTTTATGGATCTAAATGACACGTATGATAAATACTGATTTGATAATATTTCTAGATAAAAATTTACATATTAACGATATTAAATATTCTGAATACGATAATATACATAGAATCTTTAGTTTAATACTTTTACTTTTCTATTTTTATACCTGCTATCGTGAATTATATTTTATTTGTTTAAAATTTCGTTTCATGGTATTTTGATAAATTAATAATTATATTGCCATCAATTTGACTTTATTATAATTTTTTTAAGATTTGAAATTACATATGAAATCATTTCTATTTATAAATTTATTATAGACTTTTTATTAGATTAGAAATTTAATTTTAATTTTATATTTGTTACTTAGTTCTTTTTACTAATTGTAAGTTACTAAATTAGATCAGAATTTTAGTTTTTAATCTTTATCATGTATTGTGTAATTCTAATAATTCATCTTTAAATGGTATTTTTATAACTAGTAAGTTCTAGAATTTAATCGTCTCTTATCATAACTGACATTTAAGGTTAATTATGATTACTTGTTAAATTGTTATTTCTTGTTATAGAATATTACCTTTTACTATAATTAAGTTATTTATATAAATTTATTAGTAACAAACTATTTTTATCTAGTATTGTTTCATGGAAATAAATATTTAAAATAGTCTTGAATATCATTGTATCATTATTTAATTAGCATAGAGTTTATTTTATAAGTATTGAGCTTAATGAAAAAGAATTTAAGAATTTATAGTTAACATATATTTATCGTTGTTCATGAATTATTTAAGGTCGTAAGAATCATAGTTTATATTTCAAAAACTTTATTTATATTGATTCTAATATTTCTAATTATAACCAAACTGGTTCTTATTTTAATATTTTTAAATCGCGAAAAAATTTTGGAGTGATTTTTGTTACTCGTTTTAACCATTCTTTAAAAATTTATATTATATTTTTAGTATTTATTAAAACTAGATTATGAGAAATTAGGGGGATTACAGGTATTATGAATGATTTAATACAAGTTAAGAATATTGGAAGTTGGTTTGATAAATAAATTGTAATTCTTGTATTGATATGATGAAAATTGTGTTGATCGCCTTTAACTTGAACTAAACATAGTTGGTTAAATTTATATTTAAATCAATTCATGCATATCATACACATGAGTCACATTTGTTTCACTACTATTCTTCATGTGAGGAAACGAGGAAATGGTAGTGGTGGCTGGTAGGATCCGGAAAGTCTACATGGGCTAGTAGAAGCCGAAAAGTCTACAGAGCAAGCAAAGCCGGTAAACCTCCCAACCCTTGTCATGGAGGGCGTAAAATCCATGCTACACTTGGTTTCCAGTTAATCATGTGTATTTTGTTTGTTCATATGATTGGTGCATTGTCATATGTTTGACTAAAATACTTGTATGAATTATGGAAATGTCTTATAGATGGAATTATCTCACTAAGCTAGTTTTGCTTATACCCTTATAGCTTTTTGTTGCAGTATGATTACCTTTGGTTGGCCCCAAGGAGCCCCGTATACGAGGTACGAGTATAAGCTACTAGGAGTTTTTGGGAGAAGCTTTATGTATTTAAGTTTTGAACATAGGCTTCTAGGAAAATCTCTATAGTAGGCTTATGTTATAGTGATTATTATTTTGAAAGACTTCTAAAGTGGGGGAATGCCCATAAGATGATGTAAGGATATTATTATGAAAATCTTATGTTTATTTATATAAGTCTTTGCTTGCTTTTATTATCTACTTAAATATAATACCCCTGTGAGTCTCCTACTATCTTGGAAACTCGCCTTGCATGTGATATCGAAGCTCCTGCATGACCAAGGTTGTCATTCATTAACTTTAATATTATATGCGGTAGACTACCACGTTTAGGGTACCCTCCGGGGCGTGACAAATAGTAGTGAAAAATTTAAATGCGACTCACAATATGCAATGCATGAATTATTTTTAATATTGGTCTTTCCAATTTATTGTCGGTTTCAAGTTAAAGGTGACCAAAACAATATTCATCATACTATTGAGAAAGGACATAAAATACTCATTAAATCTTCTTTCAATATACTTAGCTTTTATTCAACAACCACATCATTCAATCATGAATTCAATTGACACAACATTTATTCATTTTCCTTACTCTCTAGTGCTACTGCTTACAAGCATAATCAAGGAAACGTAATTAGTAAGGAATTAACTCACTTCATGACGATCGCTCCTAGTCGAAATAATTTTCCGAGAAGGCGATATCGATTCTTTCTTAACCTAAACAAGATGAAATATCCAAAATGAGTCTTTCGTAGCATTTCTACTTTGAAAATTCTAAGTCTATTTTTAATTTATGGTAAAATCGAGTTGAAGGAAGTTTCAACTTAAAATGTCAATAACTTGCTCATTTTTACTCGGAACTTCACATATTATATGTTGTTTTCTACCTACTCAAAAAAATCCATTCATTTCTAAGGTTACTTTTACTATAAAAGGTCATTTGGGTCTCGGATTAAAAGGGTATAGATCTCGTACGAAAATTCTTTTCTTGAAAACAATATTTTATAATCCTTCTTTTACTAAGGCTTGTTTACGTAAAACTCAAATATGTATATACTCGAAAAGGATTCCTTATGTATATAAATAGACTCGCAATTTATGCATGATGCTATAGGTGATGTCTTATTTAATTAATTTCCTTAAAACAACCTTTTCTAGTGTTTTGGAAAATTTAGATTTGTTTAGACATTACTTTATGTGGTTGAAGTAACTTATAAATTTTTTTAGATGTCAAAAATTAATATACTATATTTTGATTCTTTTAGTTTATCAAAAGTGAGTTGAAAATAAAGTTGGTCTTTTGAGGTTATCTACCAATTTTATTTCTAGGAATTAAAAAAAAGAGTTTCTAAGTTTTCTTTGTAGTACTTGATGAGTTTATTTATTTCAATTTCCTTGTAAGTTGATTTTCTTGAAAAGTCATTTAGTTCTTGGTTTAGAAGTTGGTATAATAAAAAAATAGATGATATTATTATTATATAGATCAAGATTTCTTTTGTTATTTGAAAAGGAAGTATCTTTAGACTTTGAAGAAACTTCTTCTATATTAGTTTGAAATTTCATGAGGAGTTTATATAAACCTTTAAAAGAAATATTTTAGAAAATTTTTTCTAAGTCTTGGGGAAAATAGTGATCAAATTTTATTTTCACCAAAAGATTCATTTTTATTTAGACAACAACTTATTAGCTATGCATAAATATGATCATGTAATTTATAAAAGCTAAAAATATCACAAGATAAGATAGTAAAGAATATAAGAAATAAATAATTGTCAAGTATTGGGAGCTTTAACTTCTTTAAGACTTCCCACGACTAGGAATAGACTAGTTCCAAAAGAAAAATAAAATTGTTTTGACTTGATGAGGACAAGTCTAAGACTAGAAAGACTAGTCTTAAAACAACTTGAAAGTAAATAAATTGCAAAGTAAGTAAATAAATTGCAAGGAAAATGAATAAATTGCAATAACAAATGAGCTTACATGCACTAAAATATATATTATATATAACTACATAGATATATTTAGTTAGATATAGATATGAACAACATAAAGGAAAATAGATTTATGAACAAGAACAAAGTATGAATATATTGTTGCTTTCTTAACCTCCATGGGTTTAGAAAACACACACTATACTCATACTAAGCAAATGAATAAGGAAAGTTTAAAAGATTATTACCAATAAAAGAAGAAAAACTTTAAGACAGCTTTTAGAGAGATTTTAGGAGAGTAATTGTAGTGTATGAAAGGTGTGAAGGAAATGGAAGGAAGATGTGATATTTATAGGAAAAAATGGAGGGAAATTTATGTTAATTAAATAAATGAAAAATAAAATAAATTAAAGGAAAAGAGGGGGCCGGCATAAATTTGAAAGGGAGAGAGAGGGAATTTTTTTTTTTTTATTTTTATTAATGAAAAGTAAGATGTGAGAGATGTGAGGTTGTATTGGAAATGAAAATTATAAGAAAATAGGTGTATAGGTTGTAAGAGTAGGTTGTAAGGAAAAGTAGAGATAGCTGAATAGTGTAATGTAAAGTAGATATGACAAATAAAGTACCGGTAGTGAGACAATATGCGTATAATTGCGATATCTAATATTTTTAGTTACCAAAAAATTATAAAACTGGTATTTTTGAAAACCTTATATCTTTACGAGTCTAATGGTATATCCAGAATATTTTGACTATCCGAAGCCCCGAGACATGCTTTTGGACAATTGTATTCAATCGGGCTTAAAACGAATCGTGCTTTAACTAAATCTGATATTTTTAAGCTTTTTCATGTTATTACGAGCTATTCTACATATTAATCTCTCACTTACTCACTTAGGGTTACAAACATGGGATTGCCGGACTTAAACGATTACGTCTTACTAGGATTTTGTTGACTTTAGGATTTCCAGGGACCTTTTAATTAGGATTTAAGCTTAACCGATCATAAAACTTTAGGGGTTTACAGAGGTTCAATGCTGGAATTTGGTAGGAGTTGAAAAGTTGTGATTTACCACCACCTATCACTTGGGACACGTTCAGACATGAGATTTTGGAAAATTACTTTCCTAGCAGTTTAAGAGTGAGATACAGAGCCAACTTCCTGCACATATCTCAGAAAGGAAGGATGGTGGAACAATACGAGATGGAGTTTAGTAAGCTTTTGCAGTATGCTCCTAAGTCATACAAGTATAGTGAGGAATTGAAGCGACGAGTATTCTTGAATTAATTGGATGAGGATTTAAGATGATGAGTTGGAGGAGTTCGACATTTGGACCTTTAGAGAATTAATGGAGAGAGCACGAATTATCGAAGGAGCGAAGAAAGGTTAGAGCTCTAGAGAAAAAGGTATTCGTTTTTGGGAAGAAATTTCAAGACGGGATAAGCTCAAGTTTCTCTTCTAAGAAGTTCAAGCCTATTGGTAGCTTTAAAGGAAACATTAGTGGAAGGAAGGAGATCTCAAAGGAAACTGTGATTTGCTTCAAGTGTAACGATGCACACTATCCGAAGAGATGCCTTTTGCTGCAAAACAAATGCTACTTTTGTGGTGATCACAACCATAAGATTCCTGATTGCCCAAAGAAGGCTTCTGCCACTTGCTTTGTCTGCAAACAGACAAGACATTTCACCAATGAATGTCCCCAGCAAAAGTCAGTATCAATTCGGTCATCAAGAACATTAGGAGGACCTGCTTTGATGAAAAGTGGAAGTGGAAATGGAAGCTGCCTAGCATCAACCATGCATGGGCTAAGGATCTATAATCTTAAAGGGTAATGACTCCGTGAGGAGATAGAGGAAGATGGAGTGGAGTTAGCCGCACTCAACAATAAGGAAAATTACGATTATGGACTAGTTACAGGTTAGCCTTAACCTTTAAATATCTGCTTTTCTTATATCTGCTAAGTATAAAATGCGAGATATCTAGTATAGTCGATAAGATAGATGTGCAGGAATGACCATAAAACAATAAGATTAGTAACTCATGCATCTTAAACATAGGAACCATACTAGTAGGGGATCAAACTGCTTATACCCTTTTTGATACCGATGTGATGCACACATTTATTGCTGTTAGTCTAGCTAAGAAGACCGAACTGCCAATAACCACAACTATGACTAGCTTTCTTATAAAGACCCCCATTGGTAGTGTGGTGACCATGACAAAAGTGTTGAGAAGTTTCCCTATGAAAATACAAGGACATGATGCTACCACCAACCTCATAATAGTGGAAATCAGTAAATATGAAGTAATTCATGGAATGACTTGGTTATCTTCGGTGGAAGTCACAGTGGATTGCAAACAAAAAAGTAGAATTCATGAGATGAAATGGGGAGAAAGTTACATTTTTGGGAGAATTAGTGACTTCTAGGAAGTGGGAGTTAAGCTCGTTTGAGTTAATAAAGAAGTCGAAGAAGGATGTGAAAATTATGTGGGGTATACAGAAGAAGAGAAAGAACTGCCTGACATTGAAAACACCCCTATCGTTAATGAGTTTTCTGACATTTTTCCAGGGGAGTTGCCTGCGTTACCCCCAAGTGAGAAATCGATTTCGAGATTGATTTAATGGCAAATACAGAACCCATATCAAAGGTACCGTACCATGTGGTACCCTTGGAGCTCGAACTTAAGAAACGACTACAAGAGTTACTTGATCAAGGATTCATCAGACTAAGTATCTCAGCTTAGGGAGATCCAATGTTGTTTGTAATGAAAAAAGACAGGTCTACAAGGCTATGTATCTACTATCAGGAGCTTAACAGAGTCACCATCAAGAACAAGTTTCCATTGCTGCGGATTGATGATCTTTTCAACCAATTGCAAGAGGCAACCGTATTCTCACCTATTGATTTGTGATCGGGATATCATCATCTAAGGATTAGACTAAAAGCTTTTGTAATGAACTTATGCAACATATTATGTGGGCTAATATTTATCTAGATTCTTGCATACTTTATGTTACTTGCTCAAATAATACTTCCTGTTGGCATCTCCTATTACCGTGTTGTACACCTTATATATGATATCCAGACTTTGTGTGACTAAGGAAGTCAATCTTAAGTCTAAATATCATATGTGGTGGGCTGCCACATTTTGGGTACCATTTCGGGCATGACCCAAATTGATAGGTTCTTGTAAAACCTTGAATTTTTGCTAACTTTATGCTTAAATCTTATAATTAGAAGTCAACCAGAAACCTTAAAAGTCAACAAAAGACTACAACAAAACACTAGTATTTAGATTCAGCAATCCCGCACTCTCAAAATCTAAATAATGAAATTGAAATAATTGTGTATAATAGTTCGTAATAATATAAGAAAGCATAAAAATATCATATTTGCTAATATTTAGTGTATTTCGGACCCAAACGGGTTCAACTCACGAAAAAGCGTGTCCTAGGGCTCGGAATAGTACAAATATTTTAATGACACCATCACATCCGTAATAATACAAAGATTTCAAAAATATCAGTTTTATAATTTTTCAGTAGTTAAAAATAATAGATATCGCATTTTTATGCATATTTTCTTTACTACCGGTATATTATTAGTCTTGTTTACTAATCATTTTTTTATTTTTTTATTCATTATTCTTCACATATCTCTACTTTTTCTCACTACCTATACACCTATTTCTCACTTTTTTCTTTCCAATTGGCAATTACCAATATGGACAATAAAAGACTTAATTAAAATAAAAATATAAGTATGAACTATACCTATATCAAATAAAAATTTTCCATAAGATATAACAATAATAACATGATTAATATATATAAACTAAAAACCAATAAAGATAAGTAAAATAGTAAATTAGAACCAAAACAAAATTCAAAAAATACAAACAAAAGATAAACACTATAAATTTATAATAATAGAATATAAATAAAGTCAAATTAAATACAATTTAATTATTAACAAGTCATAAAATAGCAAAACACTAATAATTTAAATCCTTAAAGGATAATTTATAATTTATGATAACAGATATTAAAGCTGAAAAGTAAAAGTCTTAAATTAAAAATTTTAAGTATACCATAGTGTTCAGAATATTTAATAAAGTAGGTACGTAAATTTTCATCTGAAAATATTATCGAATGAGTATTTATTATACGTGTTAATTATAACCCAAAAACTTAAAAATTTCCTAGAAGCTTCCATGCTTGCTCCCCAAGCCAAAAATTTTGTATAAATTCTCTCTCTCCTATTCTCTCACTGTCTCGGTTTTCTCTCTCTCTCTTTCATTTCTCTCTTCTCCCCCAACCCAACCCCCCCCCCCTCCCCCCCTCCATGTTCTCTCTGTCTCAGTCTTCATTATGAAGACTTACAAAAAAAAAAAAAAATTGAAGAGCAGCTTCTTTGAAACGGAGAAGAGAAAGAAAAAAAAAAAAGCAAAACAGCTTCTCCGAAACGAAGAAAAAAAAAGAGAAAAAGAAAAAGAAAAAAAAGAAATAATAAAATAATGAAAAAGAAATCTAGAAGCTCCTCCGATCTTCAAAAGCCCAAATCTTTCACATACGATACCGATTCCAATTTCGAAAGTGGTGTTGTGATCGTGGCAATATGCTCTTCAATTCAAGACCACACAAGGTAAGGTTTTGACCACTCTAAAATTTTACTATTATGATCCTATACGTAGAAGTTTTCATAATATTAGAAGTTTTAATATTAGTTTTTATTATAAATATACATATTTACATACATATATAATGATAATAATATAAAATTATGTCATGCTAAGTATGTGTATTTAGACTAGTTGATATTACATTTCGCTTATCAAATGGATAATAAATTGATAAATAAAAACGCTAGATGGTAGAAAATTGATTATAATATTAGATAATTAATTTTGGAGTCTATTTATTAGTAGATAAAATTTAGAGATAAATTGTTAGAGTTGAAATATACCCAATGAGATCAATAATTGATCAAAATCTTCTAATCTAAAGCCCAAATCAAAATTCTGACTTCACAAACATGAAAGTTATAATATTTTAATCATGTATAGACTAAAACCCTAGTTTACCCAAGCAAATCTGGAAATTCTATTCGTGTAGGTGAAAAACCTAAAACTATCCGATCCCGTAGATTTTAGATTTTAGTTTCCAATTCAGAATAATATAAGAAAAATATAGAACTTTAACTATTGTGATATGTTTGGTATAATACTGAAAAATTCTCAAAACACTAAAAGTTAAGCGTGCTCATGACCTAAGATGAGTGACCTACTGGGAAATGAATAGTAATTTTCTAAAACGAATGATATCTCGATAAATATGGTTCCAAGACAATAACTACTAGTTTATAATTAAATTATTAGATCTTTAAAGTACATCATTTAGTAAATGATAATTTAAAGATAAATCGCTAAGATTGAGATATAACCGTTAAAATTAGATATTCGGTCTAATTTACATGAATAAGACTCAAACTAAGATTTTACTATCAAAAACACTAAAACAAAAATGTTCTTAACTTATATAAACACTCATTATGTTTTATGAAATAAAACTTAACTAAAGAAACAATTAGAATTAAGTAAAGTAAATCTATAGTGTAGTTTCAGCATTTAAAAAGAATAGAGATATTCTATGGCAAGCTTAAATAATTTAAAGTACACACAATATATACTCATGAGTAGAAATGGAATTAAGGAGGAAAATAAAAGCTTAGAAAACTGTAGAACCCTATTATATAAGTTTCAGCCCTATAACAAAATTTTACTTGAATTTTATAAATGGAACATATTTGATCATTTGATCAATAAAAAGACTGAATATATACAATTAAACTTTAATATATTACCCTATATACAAATATGAGTTTCATATCATACGTAGAAATAGGATTTTGATACATAAACTTGATATGATTTAAGTATTATATAGATAAAAGATAATTTAGCTTTTAATCTGGTAGATAAACTCAATAACAAGCCTATATAGACACATGAAGATTTCGACACATATAAAAGAATAAGATTCCTAAAACAAAACTTAAGTAATTCAAATACAAATTAGAAAATCAAGATATTATAGATTGTAATTGAAATATTAAACTTAACCAAGAATCTCGTAACTTTAAGTATAAAATTCAACACTTATAAGACTATAAGGATATAAAGTATAGATTAATGGAAATCATAAATATTAGTTGATATAATCAAATTAACTAGAGTTACATACTTAAAATAAGATCAAGACAAGCAAAATGAAAATAAGTATAAATATGTATACTTTAACTAAAAAAAAGTAGAGTAATGAACTCAAATTTAGTATAATCACTTATACTTGATGAAATAAACATAAAACAAGGGATCGGACTTGAAATAATACTTAAGAATACAAAACAAGAAAGATATACACAATTGTGATATCTTTCAGACCCCTTGAGTAACATAGAGAAAAATATACAAAATGATTAGTTTTAACTTGATAATTAAAAACTACATTCGATAAGTTTTCCAACGACTACTCATGCTAAAATCTAAGTTAAAACGAATATAATATGCCCAATTTAAGATTTCGTGATTAAACTCGATATTTGAAAACAACTAAAATACTTTTCTTAAGAAAACTAAGATTATACGAACTTTATAGTTTAATTTACGAAGCATAGCCTTTACAAACTTCAAAATGACTAATTATGTGTTAAGGTTAGATTAAGAATGTTAAAACTCAAAGTTTAAGACACAAAGACACAATAAATTTCTTTGTATGAATAATAGTATAGTAATAAGTATCTGTTATCTAAATTCTCTAGGGAGACAGATCCGTCTTCAAGTTTTCTTGTAGACTTCTACGACTATTAAGCAAGGATAAACAAGTGAGTATATTCCGATGACCTTCATATCTGCTTGTGCTTGTAGGTTTAGAGTATGATATTTTGTTAATATAAATTAAATGATTCAAGTATGGGGTTGGGAAATTTACACTTGTGGTTGCTTATGTTTGTTATCTGTGTTGAAAAAACTATAAATTATTCTAAACGTTAAGTATTGAGTGTTGTTTAATCATTTTGCTTCTTGCGAGTGTCTGATAATTGTCCGATCGCCAATAAATGGACTTAATGACCATTGGCGTGATAATTATAATATTGATCATGCATTGCACGATTGCACGTAGAAGGCCATCACCACTACACTTTGACTCAGATGGGCCACACTGTCCCGTGAGGAAGGTGAACATGGAGGACCGAAGTGGTATATGCCTAGTGTATACCATGGGCCTTGTTCTAGGGGAATGGGAACTAAGTCGTCCTGGGGAGACGGCCCACCTCTTAGGATCGCGCTTGGTCATTATTAAGGATATCTTGCTTCAATGGGATGTTGTTATATGTATATTATTTTCTATATATGAAAAACTCCTTGAATAAATTTGATTCCCGAAGTATTAGCAGTTTGGGTGCTGATGTGTGGATGTACCCCAACCCCGGATTCGGAGGGCGTAAATCTGAATATATATATATAAGGTTACTAGTTGGCCATATATATTTGTTCATTTGCTTGTCTGCATTGCATATGCTTGTTCAATAACTTGTTTGCTTTTGCTTGAACGGTATGGAGCGAGGGTATACTTCACTCAGCTAGTTGTAGCTGACTCCTTAGCACTTTGCTTTTGCAGGTAAATTGAATACATGGATGGGATAGGATCTGAGTGCAGAGCGTGACAAAGATCAAGTTGCACAAGACTAATAGAAGATCGAGAATTTGATACGTTAAACCTAGTTGAGAGAATAAACATGGAAATGTAGTATTTTTCTTAACTTAGACCTAGTTGATATTTTGTGTTAAATCTAGGTTTACCTTATCTTGTCACTTGGTAGGATATCTGATTCTCTACGGTCTTTGTGATCTGTGGAAGTTTCGATGTCCAACAAATTATTTTCATAATAAATTTATATATGTATAATACAATGAGAGGATAATTAATTAGAGTCTTGTAAACTCTGACTTGCAAGGCGATCCTCATGTTGCGGGTGCACACGTGATATGGCGATTTAGGGCAATCCTACTAGGCCCCACATAGGGTCGCGACAACTTCACATCTATCATACTTCACATCTTAATTACTTTTCATTACAAAACAACAAAAAAATAAATCTCTCTCTCTCTCGTCTTTATGATTCAGCGCCACCTCTCTCTCTCTATAATCCATTTTTCTTTTTTAGTTTATTTTATTACATCTAATTTCCCTCCACATAATTCTATAAATACCCTCTTTCCCTCCATTTCTTTTACACACTTATTTTACATAACAAAACTCTCTCAAAATTTCTCCACAAATCCTCTCTACCCAATTCCTCTCTATCAAAACTCTCTTCAACCAATTCCTTCCAATATTCTCCTCTATACAAAAACCATCTAGCACATATCACTATCCACATAGTTTTGCAACTATCATCTTCTTCATTCAACATAAACACACTTTTAGGTAAAAACTTTCTACTATTGTTTTTCCATGTCATGTAACTTAGTATGACCATGGTGTTGTTTCTTAAAAACTCATATGAGTTGTAGAAGCAACAACATGTTCATGTTTTGTTATTGCACATGCCAAGAATTCTGATTATGTTATTATATTGATATTATTGTTGTTATACTCCTAACTTAACGTTGTATATATATTATTACCTATATGTATATCTATATATTTCTTAGAGCCTAAATGTTCACTAACTTTCACTAACATGCTCTTACTATTTTTATTGATCTTATTATTGCTTTTTCTTTTGTTTCTTTTTCTTTTGGGACTAGTCTATTCTTAGTCTCTGGTTGTCTTGATGAAGCTAAGACTCCCAATACTTGATCTTATTATTATCCTGATATTGATTCTTATATATATCTTATTTTATTATGTGATATTATTCTATTTCTCATGGCTGCATATTCATAATCATGCATTAACATGTTGATATTGTCTCAACAAAAATAAAAAAGAGTTTTCTTAAATGAAGAAAATAGGAACTCTCTTTAAAAATAAATTTTTGTCACCTAAGAAATGATTTTTCCATAAAAATTTAAAGTTTTATCTCAACAAATCTTTTCGAAAATTTAGATAAGTTCATCACAAGTTTTTAATAATAATAGTACATGAGATTTCATCAATGAATACATAAATTAAATTTATCATATGCACTCATTTCAAACCAATGAAATGAGAAAGTTTCTTTAAAACTTAATATTGTTAATTCTTTGTTTAACAAAGGTTTTTCTTAAACTCATTGGTGAAGTTTTCACCAATCCTCTAAAATACTAAGGTCTAGACGAGTTTTACAAAATCTCTAAAAAATAATCTTCTAGAAATAAATCTTACTTAGAAAATAAATTAGTAAATAACTTAAGATCATTATTATTTATTAAAGTGAAACTAACTTTAGGAAAATTTAGAAAACATAAACATGACTACTTTAAGGAATTTTAGTCAGTACCAAGAAAAATTACATTTTTCATCCACTAGAAATGAAGTTGTAGGAATCGTAAAAAGACCAAATTTATTTTTAGAAGAATTAATTATTCTCAAATGTTACAAAATGAAATTAAAAGAAGAAAACATTCATTTATAATAACTCAAGGAATTTATCCAATAACCTTAAGTAAATTTTTAAGTCCTTGCTTTTTCTAACTTTTAGGATACATTATTTTACAAAAATAAAAAATAAAAAAATCATTGATGAGACAACATCACTAAATTCATGTATATAATATGATTCTATATATATATACACATACACACATATATGTATTCAAAGGATTTTTCAATTATACAAATGTCTATATGTTTGGAACAATAATTTTGGATAAAGAAAAGTTTGAAAACTTGTGTTTGAAAGTTGGGATTTTCATGGTGAATCTGTACCCCACTTTTTTGAGACCCAAATGACTTTTTATGATAGAAATAATCTTAGAAATGGATAGATCTTTTCAAGTAGATAGAAAATGGTATACAATATGCAAAATTCCAAGTTAAAATGAGTAAGTTATTGCCATTTTAAGTTGGAATTTCCACCAATACGAATTTTACTGCAACTAGAAGATAAAATTAGAAACTTGATTAGAAATTCCATGGAATACTCATTTTAGGTATTTTCTTTGTTTAGAATATGAAGAAGACGACGTGTACTATCCCGAAGACTATTTCGATTTAGGAAGTATCATCAAGCTATGACTAAGTGAGTCTACTTCCCTTGTTTTTCATACTTATGATTATGGTTGTAGTGTAGTAGTACTAGAAATAGGAAAAAGATAAAAAGCAAAGTGCATGTGACTTATAATGACGGTGAAAGAACCTTAAGCATATTAAGCCATGAATTGCCTATAATGAATTGTATGTTCTACTAGCATGTTGAAGTGTTTGAAATTGGTTGGTTACTTACAAAAGAGTGAACATAAATGACTAGAGTCCAAATAAAATTTTATGCGTGCACTTCTCGAGTTGAGTCTCATTGCATTTGCGATTATACAATTGGTGAGACAAGTATGTGATAGTGGTAGTAGTCATAACCAGTATAATATGTATGTGGCGAGTAGAAGCAAGTAAGATCTACATTTTTTTTTTTTTTTTTTTTTTTTTGCAATTAATAGCTTGTAAGAGCTATAAAAATGGTTTTGTTAAAATTGTTGGTTGTAATTGGCCAAAATACCTAACCCCGAATAAAGGGCGTAAATTCATTCAACATATGTTCTTGGAAAGCCATATGTCTTGTATGCTCACGTGTTTGTTGCATTTCATTTACCTGTATAAATAAACGTGGTTGATATCTTTGTTTCGAGTACGTAAATCGGGAATGTTCTCACTAAGCTTGTAAAGCTTATATCCCTACAGGTTTTTGTTCACGTAGGACCAATTATTCCTATGTCTAAGGTCTCACCATATCCGTGTAAATCTTCTTTTTGGAAAGCTTTTAGGGGAAATATACTCAAAGATTAGAATAGACGTCCTTTAAAATCTTTCGATGAAGTATTTACGTTATCTTGTAAAGATTAGTAACTTTTATATGATCCTTGGAGATTTAGCGGGAGAATACCCCTAAGACTTATGTAATGGACACTTAATTCTTATTACGAGTTATCTTTCTTTTTAGATTCTTGTATGTTTATTTTTACTTACTTAAACCACCACACTTCCCAATGACTTCTCCTATTATCGTGTTGTATGCCTTACATATAATACCGAGACTTTCACGTAACTAAGGTAATCATTCTTAAGTCTTACTATTGTATGTGGTGGACTGCCACATTTAGGGTACCTTCGAGGCGTGATAGTTTTTCTAATATATGTCGATCCCTAAGGAAAGGAGGTTAAAGTTGGTGGCATTTCGATTGAAAAGGGTGGGTGGGAGGGAGGGAGGGGGATGTATTAACCATATGAGAGAGGCTCTAAAACAAGAGGTGTCAAGAGGGTAGACGATTAGTGAGAACTAGGAATAGAATGAAGCAATTTTTGTAATAGAATTTCCTACCTCTTTATTATCAGCAAATCTTCTTTCAGTAATATCAGCGATGCTGTTAGGGGTAAAGAACTCTACATAAATACACCACAGAATTCATGCATTGGTAGAGAAGAATGACGTAGGGAGAGTAAGGTCAGCAGGTAGCTAGATATTTGAATGGATTAAAGTTGAAGATTCGGGATGAAATCGGAGTTTATGTTCTATGGAATTTGAATGAGGCAAAGAACATGGCTCTTAAAGTAGAACTAATGTTGCAAGAGAATAGTAGTCAATTTGATGGTGGTAATAGGAGATTTAAGGTTGAAAGTTCGAGTAAATCAATGGTTGAGAAGAGTAAAACCACCTAGAGAATAAGGAGGAGTTAATGGTAAGAAGGAAGATAAAGCAGTAGGCAAGAAACCAATTGAGATGAAGGATACGTAAAAACAGAGCAATCCCTATGCGAAGCCAACAGTAGGGAAGTTTTATCATTGTAACCAACCATGCCATTAGTCTAAAAAATGCCCTAATAGAAGAGTAATTAATATAATAGAAAGAGATGAAGAGGATGAAGTTCGTTGTAATCTTGATGGTGCTGATGAATACCATAAGGATGAAGACAAGGATGACGAGCAAGCCTACATGATTAAGAAAGTTGATGCTGTCACCGAAGTGGAGGAGAAGACTCAGTAGCATCAATTGTTCTGCAACAAATCTACAATTGATGGGCAAGTCTTTGAGTTGATAATAGACAATGGTAGTTATGAGAACATTATAGGCAAGGAAGTTGTGCAAATGTTGCAATTATCAATAGAGAAGCATCTCAACCCATATACCATTGGGCGGATTAAGGTAGTAGAGAAGATTTAGGTTAAATAACACTGCAAAGCACCTTCTCCATTAGTAAATATTGAGCTGAGGTATACTATAATATAGTGGATATGGATGCTGTCATCTATTGTTTTAAAGACCTTAGCAGTACTAACACTCAACATGCATGTAGGGAGAATATGTACATATTGGAGAAAGATGTAGTGAAGTTTACTCTCTTGCCCTTGAAGTTAGCGAGTCATTGCAAACCTTCTAAAGTGGAGGGACG
Organism: Combretum micranthum; assembly: GCA_024138025.1. Classification (NCBI taxonomy): domain Eukaryota; kingdom Viridiplantae; phylum Streptophyta; class Magnoliopsida; order Myrtales; family Combretaceae; genus Combretum; species Combretum micranthum. The sequence continues at coordinate 56,085 of JAMXBD010003172.1, read as the reverse complement.
TTCATTCCTCACAATTACACAGTTGAAGAAGGGGATGGAGGATGTTATGAAGGAGTCCTAAACTGTCCATGAACTAATTGTGAAACAGGTGCTAATAATTGATAAGGAGGAGAATTTAGTGAAGTGTTATCTAAAGACTTATCATATGGTTTACCTCCCATGAGGGACATATAGCACCATATTGACTAAATTCCTAGTGCAATTTTGCAAATCTTCCGCATTGTAGGATGAACCCGAAGGAGACAAAAGTGTTACATGATAAAGTATAAGAGTTGCTCCATAAGGGATTCATTAGAGAGAGCATGAATCCATGCACTATACTTCCATTTGTAACTCAAAAAAAGATGGAAGTTGGTGGATATGCGTGAATAGTATTAACAAAATTACCATTGGGTATAAGTTCTTGATTCCTAGACTGGAGGATATGCTAGACTAATTGAGTAGAGCTATAGTATTCTTAAAGATTGATATGAGAAGGGCTTTATGAGTGGTTGGTCATGCCTTTCAGCTTGAGCAATGCACCAAGCACCTTCATGCATCCATGAACGAAATACTAAAACGTTTTATGGTTGGTTTGTTGTGGTTTACTTAAATAATATCTTAGTATACAGTAAATCTGAGAAGGAACATGTTGTACATTTAAGTGAAGTGCTAACAATTCTGAAAGAGAGTAAGCCTTATGTGAATATGAAGAAGTATGTCTTATTGTCTAGAAAATTGTTGTTTCTAGGCTTTGTATTTAGTACTGAAGAGAAAGTGAAGGCAATTAAAAAATGGCCTATTCCAAGAATGGTCATTGAATTGTGGAGTTTCCTTAGTTGGCTAGCTTTTACAAGAGATTCATTAGATACTTTAGCACCGTTAAGTCCTTCAACCTAGTGCTTGAAGAAAGGGAAGTTTCAGTGGAGTGAGGAAGATGAAAGCAACTTTACTGTTTTGAAGGAAAAGCTATGTAGTGTACCCATCCCAACATTACCTAACTTTGACAAGTTATTTGACATGCACTATGATGGGAGTGGGTTGGTATAGTGGTTTCTTTATCTCAAGAAAACAAGCCAATAGCATTATTTGGTGAGAAATTATGTGATTTTAGGCGGAATTGGTCCACATATGACAAGGAGTTCTATTCAATTGTTTGTGCCTTGAGGACTTGGGAGCATTTGATATGTTGACTAATCACAATCAATCAAATTAAATTTAAACCCATTTTCTACTATGCAACTAATCCTAGGCAATTGCAACATCGATTGTAGTACAAGTGTAAGCACAAGGGTTTTTACTAAGACTTGTAATTATTAGTAGTTACCTTAATTCTAATATTTAGTTGGTCTAATTCGAATGACCTTAATATATGTAAACAACTAATTATTAATTAACCTAGGCAAAATTAAGTGTCAACACTTAAGAATATCATATTACAAAACTATCCCTAATCTTGATTCATCACTAACCTATTTCCAATTCCTTACAAAAAATTAATTAATGGGTTGTTTAAGTTCTTGAACTATAGGAATCTCTAGTTTCAACAATCTCTCTTTCAAGATAATTGAATTCTAACCCTATATGTCTAATAGAAATGTCTTTTGTTATTAGATGTATACAAAATTATATTAGAGTTCATGATTCCTTAAAAAGATTCAATCTTTATGCAAAAACTTTATGTGATCTATGTCTAGAGACACATTCAAACCTCTCTATTCATGCTAGATCTATCTCATCAATCAAGTTGTCAATTAAATCATCAAGAATCAAACAATGATCTAATATTGCGTGTATATTAAATCAAGAAACAAATATAAACGTATAAATAGATTCAAAGGATCATAAACTTTAAACCTAAAGTTGGACTCAATAACAATCTAGAAAATTTATAGAACTTTATACAAATTTTTGGAGATAAAACTCTTGAATAATTGTCGTATTTGTACTCATTTAACTTAATAAACTACCCTAAAATCTAGATAATTATTGACTAATTAATATTATATTAATGTATATGTGTACATTACAGTGCAAATTGCACCAAATTTATGGCTAGGATTACATTGAATATTGTTAGTTGAAATTGTGATCAGCAAGGGTCAAAAAGAACAAATGAAAGTCAATAAAAACAACTCAAGGACCAATCCAAATTTGCCACTCATACAACTCATTAAATGAAGAGGAGAATCAAGTTAGATCAAGAGAATTCGGTAGACAACATCTTCTTCTTCAAACGGACAATAAAGCTCTTATAACTCGATTATATAAGCTCCTTTATAAACTAAAAACCAAAAGCCTTAATGCACTATCAAACAAAGCCATTAACCTACCTAAAACAACCACAAAATAGCTCAAATTTGTCTTAACCAGACCACCAAAACAACCAACAACTTAAACATACCACAACTCCATTAAAGCACAACAATAAGCTTGGGAAAAGAAAAATAAGGTGAGTAATTTCGTTTTCCAGTTAGTAATATGTTAGAACACTAGCGTAAACAAAGTTTTGTTGATCCTAGGTTCAAAAACAACTAAAAAACGAAGTTCAAAACATCTAAAACAAGATAAGTTTTGAAAAACCTTAGTTACATCTTTTTTTATCACAAAACAAAGATTATATACATGTTGATGTGTTATAAGAGAATATATGTATATATATGTATATCATGTAAAAACAATTAGGAATCATTAAATACAAGTTAGACGTGGAAAATCATCAGAAAATGGATAAACGCATGTGGAATAAGGCATTTCCAAATGAGCATGGGATAAACATGGGGTAGTGAACTCCCCGTGTACCTCTCTGCTTGAGTTTTTGGAGGACGCTGTGTTTCCAGAAGAACATGGCTAGTACACGGCCATGTATCAAGCCGTGTTCCTCTCGGCTTCAACTAAAATAAAATAAATACATAAATAAAATCTTTTTTTAATTTTGAATACTATTTGTAACACCCCAAAAATTTAACTCGATAATTAAATCGATTATGGCGCTACCGCCACGTATAATGCTCTAAAGTATTACACGCTTAGGCTTCCTTAAAAAGATTTTGTTTATGTTGAACTTTGCTATCTGATTTTAGGTTATGAATTCATTTAATTAGATTTTCAAATAACTAGATTTAGCAGTGGAAATAAATTTTATAAAACAATTTCAAAATAAAGACATTTTAAAACTTCCACTCTCTCAAGTGGAAAATTATTCAATTAAACAAAGAATTGCAAAAGTTTGATTACAAAACATGGGCTCCATTATGCCCTTTAAAGAATATAACAAGTTTAAATCATAAATCCAGCTTTCACTAATGCAAAACAAAAACAAATAAAATAACTAATATACATCCATGCTCCTACTCACTTCACTCATTCACAAATCCTCTCCAAATCATCACAAGCGCCCAAAACCCAAGTCAAGCATCATCAACATCATCCATCATCATCAAGTTCATCAAATCATCATTAACATCATCATCACCTGGAGAAAAGAAGAATAACAACAATAATGAGCCGAAGCTCTGTAAGCAGTAACACAATTACACACGAAATGGCATGCGAGCTTAACTAAATGCAATACATCAATCCACAAGTTATTATCTTTTCATTAAAATAAAAAAATCAACAATGAAGCAGTCACACTCTGGAATAAGCCAATGGGAATCTAGGGGTCTTGAGTAATAGCAACTGCTCAGGGGGTTGATATAGATAGCCCGGATACCTATATCTCCTAAATCTAACAGATAAGATTAGTAATCTCATTTAGGGTAAATAGTTGTCACTCAACTGTACTTAACTTAATCCATAATATAAACTAATTCACATGCTCCCATAAACATTGAATTAAATCATATTATTTCCTCTTAAGATAAGTAAATGTTACACCGTTACTACATTCCTTATCGATTACCCGCTGAGCCATTTAAAAAGAAGTCACCATTGCATCATGATAAATGGACTAAGTGCCTAACTACTGTATCATTGCATCATGACAAGCTTGCTATTCCCCAAACCAGATTCATAGGGGAAAAACACAATCAACACTCATCAATTAACTAAGTCGTGTTTAAGTTTTAATTCATTTTAGATGCCTATCTTAGCATCCAATACGCAAGTTACTGCGTACCTTGAATATGAAATCCAAACATAGCCTCGGAAGGAATTTCAAAAGATAATCCATAAGATAAATCAAATATCTACTTCTGTTAAGGAAAGAACTCGTATAAGAAACTAAACTAACCTAATCATCTACTTTCTCAAACTTTTATTAACTCTATTTGATCAAACACTAACTTAAAACTCTACTATGGCTGCGAAGATCACCCTGCCAAAATATGGCAGTTCTCCTTTGTCTATGAAAGAATTTCTTTTCTCTTTATTTATAGTGTTTTTATTACAAAAGCATCAACAAAGAATTCATATACCAAAAACATTCATTTTCCAAGTAAACACACATTTGAAATAACATATTCCCGATATTATTCAAAGATCATCCTAATTCATTCATCTAAGCTAATTACTAGCTATTAATCCATTTTAGCTTAGCCTTAACCAAATTGATTAGAATTATTCATTTAAGTCATTTACTAAGTCAAGTTGATTAAACTTAAACAATCTAACTCATTTTAGCTTAGTAAAGTTCATTAAGCCAAGTTGGACTTAGATTAATTACTAATTCATCATATATCTAACATCATTGTCAATTCGAGCTTACATTAACTTAAACTTAGCCAAATTCATCAAAGTTTACAATCTCATCCATTTTAGTTCATTCAAGTTCATTTAGTCAAGTTGGACCTAGGTTTTTAACTACATGCATTTTATAACTAACTTGTAGATTTAATTCTATTATTTGTTAAATTTATAAATATACTTGACCCACGTTTAATTACATCAATTAACTCACACAACACATCAAATATCACTTATCTATCTCATTTTAACCTAAAAAGATTCATTTACACTTAACAACAAACATTTAGAAAGTAAATACGAGTTTTGACTTTGTTTGGAAAATATATCAGCTAAAAAAAAAGTAAAATTTAAGCATTGATGCTTTTTGATTTTGCAAAAAATTAAAAATAAAAGTTTTAGATATCTTTTTAATCTTTCCAACGCAACTTGAATCACCTTAATCAGAGGTCGGATGAAAAAGTTATGATTAAAATACAAATAATATTGCATCAGGTAAAACAAGAGTCACGGCCATGATTTTGGAAAGCTATCATAAAATGGTTTTTGAGCTAAGAATCACGATCCTGATTTTTGAGTTTCAAGTTTTTGACCAACCCGAAGCTACCAAGGGATGGATCACGACCGTGATTTATGAAAACTTCTCAAAACAGAGTTTTTTCTCTCAAAATCATGCCCGTGATTCATGAAATTTATCCAACCCGAGCCTACCAAGGCTTGAATCACGCCCATGATTCATGGTTTCCTTTGAGTTACGACTTTCCTTGTTTTTCAAACTTCATTTTATTAAACTTTTACACATTCTACTTCAATCAAAACTTCATAAAAGCTATATACTACCCATATCAAGTCTAAACAACACTTCTACACTCATTCAACAACATCAAACAACTCCAACTACTTCAACAAAACACAACTTCACTATTCATCATCTTCTTCCTCATCAAAACCTAACTTCCATAAACCATTAAACCAACAAATACAAATGTAAACAGCACTTACCAATTCAATTCAACATCAAAGCAATATATATAAACTCATAAACTACAAACAAAACAATATAAACCATATACTTAGCTTTTGGAATACATAAAACTTCTCTTCTTTCTTCTTGTTAGAGCTACTTCTACTTGATTTCTCTTCTCCTATCTCATCTTCTACTTGATTTCTCTCTTATTCCCTTTGAAATGGAGAATTGGGTAGATGAATTGGAGAGATTGAAGAGAGAAAAAAGAGAAAGAAAGGAGGGAGAGAAAAACGAATTTGGAAAGGAGAAAACAAAATAAAGAGGCAGGGAAGAATAATGAATAAAATAAAGGAAAAGGATAAATATAAATGTATTTTCAAAATTGGGTATTAGATTTAGAACTATCAGATCAATATCTATAGTTCTAGAAATATTTAAAAGATAATTTTAGAACCGATAGCTCAGAAATTAAGAACTTATAATAAGAACTTAATTTAGGAATTTATTTTAGATAAAAAGATATAAAATTTGAGTTTGGGTTTAAGAACTGATATTTTTATACAAGCAAATGAACTCAAGTTTTGTAAAGATTTAGAAAATTAGTGTTTAGGCTAAGAATCAAGAATTTAGAAATCCTCTAAATATTTTAATGACATGTTTAGAGATTTAGGAATTAAAATATTAAATTTCAACATAATTAATTACTAATCTAATTATGTCAACTTGACTAATTATTTCATATTCTTCATTTGATTCATTTAGTCTATCTAAACTCAATTTCTAATATATATAGAGATTTAGGTCATTTCACTATTATTATTATTATTATTATTATTATGGTCGATGTTATTGTTGTTAATGTTACTATTATTATTATTATTACCACCATTGATATTATTAATTATTATCAATGTTATTATTATTACTAATGCTAATATTATTATATTATTATATATTATTAACAATATTATTATCATGTTTATTAATATAATTATTATTATCATTAATGATTATTATTATCATTATTAGTAATGTTATTACTATGATTATTAAAGATATTATTATTACTATGAATATCACTATTATTATTATTGTTATTATTATTGTCATTAAGGTTACTATTATTTTTATTAATGTTATTATGAAAATTAATATTAATATTGTTTAACATATTATTATTATTATTATAATACTTTGCAATAAAAATAAAGTTAAGATAAATGTAAAATACTTATTTTATATAGATAAACATATAAGAATGGAAATTTAAATAAGTTAAAATTATAAATTATGTAATTCCTAAAAATGATAAGATAATTATATGAATTGATTAAGAGAAACACGACGAAACTAAACAATAGTAAATAAATATTCATTACTATAATAGGTTAACTAAAGAACAGTACAAAAGTGATGATAATGGTAATGATAAAATATCAATTCACCGAATATAAATTCTATAACTACCCAATAAGAATATATATAAATATCCAACAAGGTCAAGAAAAGAAAAATGAAAATAAATATTAAATAATAATTGATTATCAAAGGGCCATTAAAGGACTAATATAGTAATAGAAAGAAAACTAAATATCAATATAGGGCACTTAGACACTCATAGGAGTTTAATTCTATAATTTATGTTTTATTGATAAATATTTTATTCATCTGAATAGGTAATTTTGAAACTATAGAGAATTTCTCAACTAACTGTTATGACTAGCCAGTATGAACATATGAGTGACTCAGACTTATTATATTATGTGTGCTTGTAAATTAGCTGATCTTTAATGAAAGATAATAACCTGAATTTGATGTATGGGTTTACGAGAATTGTATGAGGTATGAATTGCTAATGATAGTAATAATAGAATTTTGTATGATCGTATTGCTTATATAGTATGCTGCTTGTCTGTAAAATGATATATCACCTTAAACCTGACTAAAAACTACTAGTATTATAAATGAAATGAACATGTATTTCATGATTTGCATAATTAGCATTTGACTAAGTGGCAGCCTACTACGTGTTAGTGTTTCAGATTTCTACTAATGCTTAGTTTTTCTAGCTAAAGAGGCTATTAGTTCTACGCAAGATTACATTTGTTCTATCGGTACCATAGAAATTAAATGGTAAAGAAGGACGTCGCTTATGGTATCGCCTTGAAATGACTAATACTTAGTGGAGTTTCTAAAGCTAAAATAGGAAATGAGTGTTAAAGACATGATAAATTTACAATGATACTTAAAGTGAGTATTGTTGTTTTCTTGTATGCTTAGTCTCTTCTGGGTAAGTAAGCCATAGTATTATCCTTTAAGCACATCAACTAATCAAATGATTTTCTTAGAGATTATTTAAGAAGAATAACTAAGTGATAAATTTCATATGCCCTTTCACTAGAGATTAAATGAGCTCTCAAAATTCTTGAAAAGAAAATATACAACCCAATAAGCTTGGAAACATAAACAATTAACTTTTACTAAGGACTTTGATTCATTTCTAAACTCTAAATTCCATCATTAAATAGCAAGTAAGTTTGCCTCACCTAAATTTTATCATATAATTTCGACTAGGGATGCCAAATTCAAAGTAAATGAATAAAACACAAAGTTAAAGGAACACAATACTATGGCTTACTTACCCAGAAGAGACTGCATAAATCTTCATCTTGCTTTGGATTTTGAGCTATCCAGGCTTGTATTTATGCATATGTGTAGTTAATGCATTTCATATGATTGTTAATAAACTTGTTTGGTATGTGATAAGTTCTAGTTATTCATTAGGCCTATGGTTTCTCTAACACTTCAGTAGTCCTTTCAGGTTTACACTTAGGCCATGACTAGTCACTTCTAGGAATTTAGCCCCGATAAGAACTTCAAGACTGGAAGTTCATGGAAGATTATGGGATAAGTTATTTGCTTTTATTTTTAGTCTAAGTTAGTTAGTATTTAAATTATCAATTATGTGTTTAGAGACTTTTTAGAAAGACAGTATGGTTTGTAATATTATATTTAAGCACTGAAATGATAGTTATTTACTAATTTATGGCTTACATGTATTTATCATTTCTTATCAAAGCAACTAAAAGATCCTGTTGCTTGAAAACATGTCATTCTCTAAAGGTAATCTAATGATAGTATTCAAGTGTAGCTTATTTACTACTACTAGGGTACCCTTGGGGTGTAACATATATAGTCCCTTCAACTAGTTCTCTAAGTACACTAATCAAAAGTGAAATATTTTGCATCCATTTTTCCTTTTGATCTTCCTCTTTAAACCTCTTTAAAAATTTTCAACTTTTTTTTTCTTTTTTATTTTTGCAGAGGGGGAGGTTTTTGCTTCCATCTTTTCTTTTTCCTTTGGATGGGTTTTTGCCCACTTTTTTTAAACTCTTTCCCTCTCTCATCTTTTTTTTTTTTTTTCAACTTTTGTCAATAGCGGGATTAGACTTCACTCTTTTGAGGTACCAAAGCTTGCCCATATTAACTAAGCATTTTGTATTATCCTTTAAGCACATTAACTAATCAAATGATTTTCTTAGAGATTATTGTAAGAAGAATCACTAAGTGATAAATTTCATATGCCCTTTCACTAGAGATTAAATGAGCTCTCAAAATTCTTGAAAAGAAAATATACAACCCAATAAGCTTGGAAACATAAACAATTAACTTTTACGAAGGAATTTGATCCATTTCTAAACTCTAAATTCCATCGTTAAATAGCAAATAAGTTTGCATCACCTAGATTTTATCATACTATTTCGACTAGGGATGCCAAATTCAAAGTAAATGAATAAAACACAAAGTTGCTTTTAATTCTTAAATGCTAAACTCAATAAATAACTATTAAGTATAATTTCAAGATTTTCAAAATTCATCACAAATCATATCACATAAGTGGTGGATTTTTTAATATAAGTGCATAATTCATTTACGTGCAAAACAAGATCACTTAACTTAATCTTTCTATATTACCCTTTTGTAACACTTATAATGCGACATTGGCCTCAATGTCTAGTAAAGCAAATTAAGCCCAAGAAAGAACAAAAAAGAAAGAAAATAATAAAAAGAAAAGGAATTGAGACTTCTCCGTTTTAGCTTGTCAACATAACTATGTAGTGAAGAAGTCATTCAAGTGGAGCCAAATTTAACAACAAGTCATGTAGATGAGAACCTAATAGAAGTTTATGCTGCACAAAATCATAAACAAAGGAAGAAAAAGCAAAAAGAGAGCTAAAAGTACTGTAAACTCCGGTATTCTCAGTAGTTAAGTAAACCTCGGGAGTTGAAAAGCGAAACCCTAATCCAGTCCCGTTTAAGCCTAGTGAGAGAAGCTTAGGAACCCTAAATCCGGCTTTCCTTCGGTTTCATAATAAAAGAAGTTTTATAAAGTAAATGAAAATGAATTATTGTTTTAAAGTATATTTTAAACCTTAGGAAGTTTTAAATTCGGGAATTTTTCAATTCCGGGCCTTCCCGAGCTTAATTATGGAAAAACGTGCCCCGGGACCATAAACTCAGAAAAATATTCCGGAATATTCATTAGAACCAAAATTTTATAAGGATTTCAAAAATATCAATTTTATAATTTTTCGGGCTATAAAAATTACACTTATAGCATTTTCCTATGTTTTCGCTACAACCGGTAAAGTTGATGTCTTGTCTACTATTCACAAGTATAACCTACACTACGCACTACCCATACCCTATTCTTACATCCTTACAACTACTCATTACAATTTTCTTTTCCAAGAAATTTTGTTTCTTAATAAATTATTACATTTATTACATTTTATTACATAAATTACAAATTTTATCAAAAATTCAATTTTCTCTCTCCCTCCCCTATGCAAGGCCGGTGCACCCCCTCCCAATTTCCCTCATTTTTGTTTTTATTTTACTCATTTTATTACAACTAAAACCCTAATCTATTCATATATAAGCTCCTTTTTCTCTCTCTCTTCTCATTTTCACTCTTCCAAAAAAATTACAAAGGTTGAAACCCTCTCTTTTCCCTCTAGCTTGTTGTCGTGACCCACACATGTGCACACACACACTCACACATTTATTTTCTCTTCTTTTCATCTCTAAATCTCCATTAAAGTGATGATTTCAAGCTTTGTTCTTCCCAAATCTTGTAATGGCAAAGCTATTCTTGTGTGTTTTCCATATTTAATCCCAATGATCATATGTTAGGGACATGAAAACACTTATACAAGAATATCAAGCCATCACAAGAAGTGGATCTAGTGTTTAAAAGAGTTTTTGTTGAGATATTATCTTGTTCATGCATGTAAAGTAGAGATCTAGCATAGGAATTTATGTGCATGCCATGAAACTCATGAATCATGCATTATATTTGGTAGATCTAGTGTTTAGACATTCATACCTTCATCTACATTTATGTTCACATGGTTATTTTGATTTTCATGCATTGATGACCATAAAAATGTAGCCTTGCTTATGTATAGATATGTTAGATGGTAGATCTTCATGTATGGAAGACAAGAAATTTGAAAAAGAAAAGATTTTGTTAGAAATGCCTATTTGAAAATTCGGATGATTTTGGAACCCTATTTTAAAAACCACTAAAACCACTTTAAAACTCATATTTTTCATGAAAAATGGAAGGTATATGTAATAGATACCCTTAAGGAATGATTTTCATAAGTTTAGATGAGTTTAAGCATGAGTAAAATGTAAAACAAGTAGTGGAGTTGGAATGAAAAATCTTGAGATAGTGATTAGTTTGTTAAATTCGTATTTTGGAATAATGCCTACATAAACACCTAGTATCCAAGCTTAAATTGCATGTTTTATGAGTTAAATGAAGTCTTTAGGCAATAGATATAATAAAGCTTCAATTTTTGATGCATTAAACAAGTTTTTCCATAGGAAAAATGCAAGAAAAGGAAATTTCCAAAATTCGGATTTTTGTGAAAAGCTTGTTTAAGAACATATTTACAAAGTGAAAAATGTGAATTTTTATGCATAAATGGAGGCCTTGGATAGTATAGATGATAAATACTTGTTTTTAATTAGATAACAAGTAAATTCTGGGAATAGAATCCTAAAATACTAGTAGATGCAAAAATTTGGAAAGAATGGATCTTAGGAAACGGCTAATGTGAAGTCTTGTAATGATTAGGAGTTCTTAAGAGTTCATTATCAAAAATCATCAAGATCATACATATATTGAACTCATTACATGACATTCATACTAGGAATTCATTCATATACCATCTATACATAAATCATCAACTAGGAACATTTTTACCAAATGCGAAACAATTTTTTGGAAAAGGAAAAGTTACGGAACAGATCTGATCCTACTGTTCCGTGACCTTAAAATTTTCAAAACTTGAAAATAATATTAGAAATAGATAGATCTTTCAAAGTAGATAGAGATCGATATAAAATTTGCGAAATTCCGAGTTAAAATGACCAAGTTATGGCCGTTTTAAGTTGGAACTTCTGCAAATAGCGAGAATTCCGATTTTGTGTAGTTTAGATACATAGTTTGAATTAGTCTAGTGATGAGATTCTTATTAGGTTGTTCTTATTTGGTAGGTGATCCCGAGCAAGACGATACCCTACCACCTGACTATTATTATTAAAAGACTGGCGTACCATGGCCGAGTGAGTATTACTTCCGCTCTCAATTAATGTTCGTGATTGTATTGATAGTGGCATTAGTTGTTTAGGCAAAGATAAAAATGATTATGCATGATGGGGTATATGGGAACTATATACTTGTTTGCTGTTGATATGTGAAGTTGAACTTAAGGAATATCGAAACCGCGTGTTAAGCTATTGCTTGTTTAGCGAGAATTTATATTGATTGTCTGCGAATAATTGTTGCTCACCTAAAAGAATTGGATTAATCTATATTGGACCTCAATTATAATTAGACTCATTCATATCACGACGGGGATGAAGCATTAGCATATGTTGGTTTTTCGCGATCCATAAAACGAATATGTTGGTTAATCGTGATCCATAAAACGAATATGTTGGTTAATCGTGATCTATAAAACGAATTATTGTTCAGTTGACTTGAGCTTGAATGGCGTCGTACCGCAGGATTCGTTAATCTGCTAACCCGGGATGGAGGGCGCAAGTCCATCCATATATGATTTTTGGCTGGTCATGTCACGCCTCATGGGGTACCCTGAACGTAACAGTCCGCCACATACCATATAAGATTCCCGAATTACCGCCTTAGTACTTCGAGAGCCTCATATAGATGTAAGGCGTACCTTTACAACAATAGAGTACAAGTCCAAATGGAGATAAAAGCTTAACTTGGCATACATTAGTAGTAGGATATAACTCATGAGACATAAATAAATATTACATTTACTAAGGGGAATTTCCCCCACAAAAGAATATTTAATGGCCTTATACAGTCATCCAAAGTCTTAAAAGTTTCCTATGGAAGTCTAAACAACAATTCCAACTTCTAGGGGAAACTCCTAGCTTTTGTACCTGTACAGCCGGGTCACGCCGCTTAAGCCACAAATGGGGTAGCTGCAAAAGGAAGGGACTGTAGGGACATAAGCTAACTAGCTTAGTGAGTGTAATCTTTCACAATAATATTCATGTCACAACAATTCAACCAAGTGATTAAGCAAGCAAGTGAGTGCACCAAACACATGAGTTCAACAAACATATGACCAACCGGAAATCATATGTGGATGGAATTGCGCCCTCCATCCCGGGTTAGCAGATTAACGAATACTGCGGTACTATCTTTATGCCGTTTATGGTTCACGGTTAACCTACGATTATTCGATATCGTTTATGGATCACGATTAACCTACGATTATTCGATATCGTTTATGGATCACGATTAACCTACAAATGCTAATGCTCCTTCCCCTTATGATATGCACATGTCAAATTTGGCATTAGTCTGGGTAGTTGATTAAGTCATTTTACTTAGGCGATCAAACAATTTCTCAAACAATCAATCATAGCTAAGTCCACAATCAAATTGATCACCCGGTTTCGATATTCTTAATTTGAGTTCTCACATCATCATCAACATATAATATCCCATTATTCCCCATCATTCATATTCCATTCATTTGGCCTACATTCTAGTGCACTACTTTACAAGCACGTATAATAAATGAATCGGGAAGAAAAACTCACTCCACCATAGGTTCACCGGTCTTCTAGTAATAGTAATCCGGAGGCAAAGAGTCAACGTCCACGGGTTCATCTATTCATATAAGAAATACCATAATAAGTATTCTATATCTTAGGATACTAAATCTCTAAGAAAACTTAGTGAAATCGAAATTCGCGTCATTTTCGAAGTCCCGATTTAAAATGGCCATAACTTAGTCGTTTTAAGTAGGAATTTCGCAAATTTTATATCGATTTCTATCTACTTCGGAAGAGCTTTCTAAATATGAAGTTTAAATCAAGTTTTGAAAATATCTATCATGCCCCGCCCCCGCAAGCGACGGCAACGCGTTGCCAGGGCAGGCAAACCCACCACTAGCCCCCTAGTGGTAATGGCCGACACCACCATTGCATCATAGTGACCCAAACCAACGCATGCCCCAAAGGGTACCACGGGCACTATAGGTATTGTTACCCTTAGGCAGAGTTGAACCCAGTCTGCAGACTCTAGGATTCGAACCCCAGACTTAAGGCTTTTGCCTACCCTAAAGGCAGCACCTTTCAACAATTGGTACCTTTTGGGGCATGCGTTAGTTGGGGTCACCATGATGCAATGGTGGTGTCGGCCATTATCACTGGGGGGCCTGTGGCAGTTGTCTGCCCTGGCATCACATCTAGAACCTTGGTAGTGCGGGGCGGGTGTGACAATATCTAAGCCTCGGAAATAAGGGATCAGGTCTGTACAACGGTTATATTGATTCCGAAAATGTGGTTTTCATGAATGCACTTGAGGTTCCTAAGTACAAAATGAAACTAAATGCCATGGAAATGAGTTTCCCTATTATGAATGTCATGATATGAACTCTTAGGTGTCTAAGGTCTTATAAATTTTTAGACTTAAAGAATTTAAATAAACTTTTTCCTAGAAAATCATTTCATGCTATTGTTTAACAAGTAAGTTTACTACACTTGGTCACACTTACTTATTATAAGGATTTTCTTTAAGAAAACTCCACTTTGTTTAAAGAAATTTTGACCCTTATATTAGTTATATCCTAAGGCCTTTATTTCTTTAATAAAATCTTCATTTGTAAACTTTTAAGTGGGTCTTATACTAGGGTAGCTCTAAAAATCCGAATTTAGAAAATTTCGTTTTCAAGTTGATTCTTTTAAGAAAAATGCATTTTATACTTAGAACTTTAAGTATTTATTTTACCCATACCCTAAGGACTTCATTTATTTAAGAAATACCATTTTTGAAGTTGGAAAACTAGTGTTTTCTAACCACCTATCCATTATTACGAATTTTGCCTACAAGACTTTTTAACTCAAAACTTCTATTGGACTTCATCTCTTGTTTTAAATATTTCCTTTAGTAAAACTCATTTAAACTCATGAAAAATATCACCAAACATTATCTATCACTTATAGGCTTCATTTTTCTTGTAAAACACATGTTTAGAAGTTAGTAAAAGGGTTTCTAACCTAGGTTTCTCAAGTCATCCGAATTTTCACAAGTTCATTTCTTAAAAAGTGTTTTCCTTTTTGACTTTATTAACTCATCTACCTATAGATCTATCTACTAGAAAGGTTATTTACTAAGGAAAAAAGCATTGAAGACTATTAATGCACATAAACTCAAAATAATGACGAGATCTTAAATGCCTACATGAATATGAGTAGTAAAATGATAGATCTACTATATCAAATGCTTAAATAGGTTTTGAAAACATAAAAACTACATTTTTATAAAAGATCTTTTGTTCAAAACACTTTTTGATGAAAAATCATAAAGCTTATGCCTTGAAAGCTCCTTGAAATACAAGATCTACTAGTGATGGTTCTATTCTTGTTTTTGATACTTCCTTGTCCCTATCAAGAGATCATGGGGACATTTAGTTAAATATCCAAGAATAACCTAGCCATTACAAAGATCTAAGAGTAGAAGGAGTAAAAGTTCATTTGCTTAGAGTAAAATAGGAGATAAAAGAGAAGGAAACAAGTTGTTGTGTGTGTGTTGGGGGGGAGGGGGGAGGCCATGGGGTCACGGCATTGAGGTGTGAGAGGGAGAGAATTTTGAGAGCTTTACCTTTTATAAAGTTTGAAATGTGAAAGAATGAGGAAGAGAGAGAAAATGTAGTTTATATATCACTTGAAATTAGGTTAAATGGGACTAAACTAAAAAAAAAATTGCAAAATGGAACTTGTTTGGGGAGGGGGGGGGGGGGGGGGTCACCATGCTGGCCACTATTCATGAGGGGGAAAAGAAAGCTTGATTTTCTTTTTTTTTGATTGATTTATCTTTGATTTGATTTAAGTACCATTTGTCATAATTTGTATTAATTTTAAGACAAAAAGCCTTTAAAAGGGAAGTGATTGAGTGATGGTAAGTGTTGCAAAATAGGGTGTACAAATAGGTAGTAATAGGTTGTACTTGTGAATAGTAAAGAATAGTAGTCAAGACAATTTAATTACCGGTAGTAAGAAAAATACGAATAAAAGGCTATAACTGTATTTTTCATAAGCCGAAAAATTATGAAATTTATATTTTTGAAATCCTTATTTTATTTCGGTTCAAATGAGTATTCACAAGTAAATTTTTGAAATTCTAGTTCCGGGGCACGCTTTTCTATAATGGGTCTCGGGATGACCTGGAATTGAAATTTTCTCAAAATCTGATCTTTTCTTGGTTTGAAATATAATCAAGAACTATATTCAAAATTAAATTTTCTTATAAAAGTTTCTTAATTGGAAACCGAGGAAAAGCCGGATTAAGGTTTCCTAGTTCTCACTCCAGACTTAAGCTATTCCGGTTTAGGGTTTTGGTTTCCGGTTCTTGAGTTATCTTGGCTACTTGAAAAACCGGGGTTTACAACCTACCCACCTTAAAAAGAGTTTTGTCCTCAAAACTGAACTGACGTACCTTGATCCTCAAACAACTCGGGGTATTTCCTTCGGATCTCCTCCTCAGCTTCCCAAGTTGCTTCCTCAGAAGCGTGGTTTCTCCACAATACTTTGACATATCGGATCTCTTTATTCCGAAGCTTCTGAGTTTTCTTATCCAAGATTTCTACTGGATGCTCTTCATATGTGAGATTCTCCTTTAACCGAATGGGTTCCAACTCCACTATCCGCTCAGGGTCAGGCACATACTTCCTTAGCACTGATACGTGGAACACATTATGAACTCCCGACAAGCTTGGCGGTAAGGCTAGCCGATAGGCCAAATCTCCCACTCTTTCCAAAATCTCAAAGGGTCCAATATACCTTGGGCTTAATTTCCCTTGAGTCCGCATCCTCTTTATGCTTTTGATCGGGTTTATTTTCAGATAGACATGATCGCCTACTTGGAATTCAAGTTCTCTTCTTTCAGATCAGCCCAACTCTTTTGTCTGTCTTGAGCTTCTTTCATCTTTTGTTGAATAACCCGGACCTTATCAGCTGCTTCCTGAACCAATTCAGGCCAATAACAAGCTTTTCACATCATCTCAAAACAGAGGGGACCTACAACGTCGTCCATTAAGGCTTCATAGGGTGGCATCTGAATGGTTGAGTGTAGCTATTGTATAGGCAAACTCAATTAGAGGTAGTGATTATCTCACTTCCTTTAAATTCCAATATGTATTCTCTTAACATATCCTCTAAGGTCTGAATAGTTCGCTTAGACTGTCCATCTGTCTGAGGATGGTAGGCAGTACTGAAAATGCAACTTGGTGCCTAGGCTCTTTTGTAAGCTCGTCCATAACTTCGATACAAACCTTGGATCCTAATCTGAAACAATCCCTGCTGGTATACCATGGAGTCGTACAATCTCTCTGATGTAAATCTTAGCCAACTTGTCCAGGAATAGGTCATATTGATCGGTAGGAAGTGTGCTGACTTTGTCAAGCGATCCACTATTACCCAGACTGCATCACATCCCTGGAGTTCTTAGAAATCCACATACAAAGTCCATTGAGATTTGATCCCATTTCCATTCGGGGATAGGTAGTGGCTTTAATAATCCTCCTGGCCGTTGATGTTCACACTTTAACTTGTTGACACACGGCATACTTCATGACGTAATCCGCCACATCCCTCTTTAACCATTCCACCAATAGTGGCTTTTTATGTCTTGATACATTTTTGTACCTCCCGGATGTACGGTGTAACCGGAGTTGTGAGCTTCGCTCATGATTTCCTTTCTCAGTTCTTCATCTTTCGGTACACACAATCTCCCCTTCATCCTAACCACCTCTTCATCATCTAGGTAAAGTCACTATACTTCCTTTGAGCACTTCTTCCTTGATCTTCTTTATCACTTCATCGTATCTTTGAGCTTCCTTAATCCTGTCGATCAAGTGGGTTCCATAACCAAATTTGCGATCTCCATTTTTACATCTAGCCCTACGAACTCAATTCTTAACCTTTCGAATTCCCTTATCAGCTCTTTTGTTCTGTGATTAGGGCTACTACTTCTCCGTAACTCTTTCTGCTCAAGGCATCGCAACGCATTTACTTTTCCCGGGCAGTAATTGATTCCCAAGTCATAGTCCTTTAATTTCCAACCACCGTCTCTGCCTCATGTTCAACTCCTGTGAACAAATATTTGAGACTCTTATGATCTGTGTACACTTCACATCTTTGTCTACAAATAATGTCTCCATAACTTCAAGGCAAAAACCACAGTGGCCAACTCTAAATCGTGTGTAGGATAATTCTGCTCATGAGGCCTTAATTATCTGGAGGCATAAGCAATGACTTTCCCTCTTGCATCAACACATCCAAGGCCATTCCTGGAGGCGTCACTATGCACCGTGTAAGGTTTTTTGGGTCAGGAATACCAAAATTGGAGCTGACACCAAGCGTCTTTCAATTCTTGGAAACTTTGCTCCCTCTTATCTGTCCACACAAACTTCTCATTTTTTGTATTAGTTGTGTTAGAGGTTTGGCGACTTTTAGAAAATCCTTCATAAATTTGCGGTAGTAACCAGCCAAACCTAGGAAGCTTCTCACTTCAGTTACGTTCGGGTTGTTTCCAATCCACCACAGCCTTAATCTTTTCAGGGTCTACTGATATTCCTTCTCCCGTCACCACATGTCCCAAGAAAAGATATCCTATCCAACCAAAAATCACACTTGGATAGCTTGGCGATAACTTATTTTCTCTTAAGGTTTGTAACGCCATTCTTAGGTGCTCCTCATGTTGTTCCCTAGTTTTGAATAGATCAAATATCATCTATGAACACGATCACACACTTATCCAAAGTGGTTTGTAAACGGTTCATAGGTCCATAAATGCAGCCGGTGCATTGGTTAACCCAAATGGCATCACCAAGAACTCATAGTGCCCGTACCGTGTACGAAGGCTGTCTTAGGCACATCTTCCGCTTTATTCTCAATTGGTGATAACCCGAGCGCAAATCAATGCGCGAGAACACACTCGCCCCTTGAAGCTGGTCAAAGAGGTCATCAATCCTTGGAAGGGGTATCGATTCTTGATTGTGACTTTATTCAATTCCCGATAATCGATACATAACCTCATAGACCCGTCCTTCTTCTTTACAAACAACACCGGTGCGCCCCATGGCGACACGCTGGGTCTTATGAATCCTTGATCCAAAAGCTCTTGCAATTGGGTTTTCAATTCCTTTAATTCCACCGGGCCATCCGTATGGTGCCTTCGATATCGGTTCTGTACCCGGGGCTAGAGTGATTTCAAAATCTATCTCTCTTTTTGGTGGTAAACGGGGAGTACTTATACATCTCAAACTCATTTACCACGGGTATGTCTCTCTTTTCTCCTTTCTCCTCTCTAACCCAAGCATCTTCTATCGGCACAATTTCCTCATCTTCCATCATTAGCTCAAAGGAGCTTAACCGAAATCTCTTCGCACCATGGTCTCTCGAGGAAGTTTACTCTCTCCTTCCTGTGGTCATCAAAACTTATCATCTTCCGTTGACAATCCACAATGGCTTTAACCTTACTTAGCCAATTCATCCCAGGATAACTTCATATTTACTCATCTCCAAAATCAAATCGCTTGTGAGATATGTTCTTGGATTTCTAGCAAACAATCCCTTATTATCTCCCAGGTCGACACGACACTACCTGTAGGTGTCTTAATCCTTAAGCTTGTGGTTGTCATGGCTATGGGTAGTCCAAGCTGCTTAGCCAAGCTGGTAGTGATAAAGGAGTGAGTTGCTCCAGTGTCAAACAACACATAGGCTTCACACTTATTCATCGTTATGCGTCCTGTTACCATAAGCATTTATCACTACTTGGTCTTAATCACTAAACAGCTATCTATTCTAAGGTTTCCAGATTTCAACTCTTCCTCTATTACAGTTTTAATTCTTTTTAAAACTTGTTAAGAAACAAAGAACTTTTATCTAAAAAGGAACTTGTTACTGACCTGTCACCAAGCCGCCATCTACATCATGCCTTGGTCCAGTGCGGCCAGCTCCACGCCTTCCTCCTCATCATCCTCAATCATCCATTGGCCTTCAAAGTTATATAGCCGCATCCCATGCATGGCCGAAGCTACACGACTTGCACCCTTGCTACCAGATCTTAGGGTGTTATCATTTCCTGGATTCCCATAAAGCCGGGTAGCCACACTTTTCCGTTGAGGGCACTCGGAGGTTACATGTCCCTTTTCCTTGCAAAGGAAGCAGGTTATTGCCATTTTCTTCGGGCAAGCATATACTAGGTGGCCTACCTCGCCACAGAAGAAGCACTTGCCCTTCAGCTGTGGGCACTGTCTTGGGTAGTGGCTCCCTTTACACTTCCAACAAGTAATGTTGGGCTTGGTTTGGTTAAACTTTCCACCATTGTTATCCTTAAACCCATGGTAAGGTTTGAATCTTTTCCCTTTATGACTTGAGCCGGAGGCGTCAAATTGCCTTTTTCCGAACACTCTCTTGTCCGAATCAACTTGCTTCCTCTTCTTAGCCCCTTCAATCAACCAGGCTTTCTCAATTACCTCTAGGTAAGTTTGCAAACCTGATTCCTAATCTTCACTTGAGGTCTTCATCAAGACCTTCCAAAAACACTTGTTTTTGCAGCTCCTCACTGTTTTTGTAAGATTCAGGAGCATACTATAGCAGGTGGTTAAATTCCATCTCATACTGCTCAATCATTCTGCCTCTTTGTTTCACATGAAAGAAATCTGTGCTATATCTCACTCGGAGGCTGGCAGGAAAATGGTTCTCCAGGAACTCCCTGCGAAAGGTCTCCCAACTAATCGGGGGTCCCAAACTTCTCCGTTTCGATTCCCACCATACTCGGGCATTATATCTCAGCATGTAGGTACCATACTCCAATCGGAGATATGGTAGAGTCTCATAAGCTGCAAAAGAGCGCTCAATTTGCGCTAACCAATCCTCTGCTTCGTCGAGCCTTCCAAATGCCCCTTCAAAGTAACGATTGCTCTTTATAAAGTCAGGAAGAGAACTCCTTTGATATCCTCTTTGTGGTGGAGGGGGTGGTTGGCGAGCATTGTAAGATTGCTCCTCAGGTGGTAAGGGAATCTCTGCTTGCATTCCCCTATACGGCGGGGGTGGTGGCAGAGGTGTTGAATCCCTTATACTTGGTTCGGGATTCTAGGGTTGGTTTTGATTTTGGTTTTGAATGAATTCAGTAAGTATGTTTGTCAAATGCCCAATTGCCTTCATCATTGCTGCTTGGGATCGAGCTGAGCAGCTTCAGGTTGGTTAGCTAGGGGATGATCTAGCTGGCTTGCGCTACTAGCTTCTTTTGGGGGTGGTTCATGCTCCCTATTTTGGTTTCTTCGGTTTCGACTGTTACATAATGTCTTAATAAGTTTTATTTCTTCTTTAAAGTTTCGTGATTTATAAAACTTTGATTAAGGAATTTGTGAAAATTTTAGGAATAACTCAAGGAACTATAGAATTCACAAAAGATCCAAAGGAAACTAAAACTTCAAATCGTCCAAAAAAAGGCTCTTAGAGCAAATAAATCATAATAAGCAAAGAAATTCTAAATCAAGAAATCATAATAAGCAAAGAAATTCTGAATCAAGTGATGATATGAATGGGAATATGTTTATGCAATTAAGTATAATGAAGGTGGTCTACTACTAATGCGAAAGTATAATGCTTGTGAAACTTCATTCTTGGAATCAACATAATACTTCATTGATTTGATGTGTCGTACAAGAGTTGTTTTACAAATAAGCTTAAAAAATTTGGCAACGCAAATCTAACCTTTCGATACTAGCCGATAATGTCTATCCAGCAACATCTAGAGACATGGAAAGGAAAAAGACAAGAAAAGGAAGGACAACATACTAAACCATAAAGAGATCCTAAGGCAAATTGGCATCCCGCATTGCCTACTATTCAGAAAGAAATACTATTGGACTCTATGGTACACTCGACTCTATTCCTCCATGGCTCACTCAGAGTCGTCTGGTGAGGGGCTAGGGAGTCGTCCTCGACTAGAAGATCCTCCATCATCCCTTCGGATGAACTGACTTAGATAGGCCCTCACAGTTAACCTCCTTCTCCTAATGGGTCGAGCTACTGGTTCTTGCTCTTCTTTTTCCTTTTCTTCTTCTTCTCTCATCTTTTGATCTCCCACTTGATCTCTTTCTTCCCTATCATCTCTTATTGGATCCATTTTATTTCCATTTCTCTATCCACTTCTCTTCCAGCAACCTCCCAAATCCTGTTCCATCTATCCCGGAATTCACTCATCATATCCTACTCTTCGTTCACTCTCTCCAAAGGTTCCGAAACTACAGGCTTGGGGGCTATGGCATCAACCGCAGGGGGACGCTCGCCTACCAGGTAGATATCTTTCCAGATGGTGGGGTCAAACTCTGGTTCCATTCTTCCACTATCGGGTATGTCAAGATCCCTATCAAAATCCCATACGATTTGTTCTAGTAACTGGTTGGGTTGTTTTGGAGCAATGGATGGAGGGGTAGGAGATCTAGGTATTTCCTCTTCTTGCCAATTCGGGTCCTCCTCAGAATCCTCTTCTTCTTCAAAGTCATCCATATCATTATCCTCTTCTGCATTATTCCCTTCATTCACATCTTCTCCTTCCATAACCGGGGCATTAATCATATGTACTCCTCCATTTCCTACTTGTGGGGCTGGAGC
This sequence comes from Combretum micranthum, assembly GCA_024138025.1. NCBI lineage: Eukaryota > Viridiplantae > Streptophyta > Magnoliopsida > Myrtales > Combretaceae > Combretum > Combretum micranthum. The sequence goes on along the minus strand of JAMXBD010003172.1, from coordinate 33,209 downwards.
TCCTCCTAAGAATGGTATAAGATCAAGATATCTAGCTTTCCATAATATGTGATTTCTGGCATCCGCAAGATTCCATTCCCTATGGTCATCAAGATCATCATGGGCATGCACATAGAGAGGTCCTATACCATGCCACATCCTAAAGTCTGGGTGGGTGGGTTCCCTTCATTCTTCAAGATAAAAGTGGCTTCTCTGCATTGGTTCATGAGCATACTCCACCATAGTCTCATTCATGCTTTTTGTGAAGTTTCTAGCCCTTTCATGAGTTTCACCCAAAGAAACCTACAATAAGAAAACTACAAATTAGCCTAACTTTAACTCCAATTTAACCTAGTTACTTAATTCTAGGTTCAATTTCAAACTCTATTGTCATGCTTAATAACCTAGTGCTCTGATACCAACTTAAACTGTCACGCCCCATAGGGTACCCTAACGTAACAGTCCGCCACATACCATATAAGATTCCCAAATTACCGCCTTAGTACTTCGAGAGCCTCATATAGATGTAAGGCGTACCTTTACAACAATAGAGTACAAGTCCAAATGGAGATAAAAGCTTAACTTGGTATACATTAGCAGTAGGATATAACTCATTAGACATAAAAAAATATTACATTTACTAAGGGCATTTCCCCCCAAAAGAATATATACTGGCCTTATACAGTCATCCAAAGTCTTAAAAGTTTCCTATGGAAGTCTAAACAACAATTCCAACTTCTAGGGGAAACTCCTAGCTTCTGTAACTGTACGGGTCGGGTCACGCCGCCTAAGCCACAAATGGGGTAGCTGCAAAAGGAAGGGACAGTAGGGACCATAAGCTAACTAGCTTAGTAAGTGTAATCTTCCACAATAATATTCATGTCACAACAATTCAACCAAGTGATTAAGCAGCAGTGAGTGCACCAAACACATGAGTTCAACAAACATATGACCAACCGGAAATCATATGTGTGGATGGAATTGCGCCCTCCATCCGGGTTAGCAGATTAACGAATACTGCGGTACTATCTTTATGCTGTTTATGGTTCGCGGTTAACCTACGATTATTCGATATCATTTATGGATCACGATTAACCTACGATTATTCGATATCGTTTATGGATCACGATTAACCTACAAATGCTAATGCTCCTTCCCCTTATGATATGCACATGTCAAATTTGGCATTAGTCCGGGTAGTTGATTAAGTCATTTTACTTAGGCGATCAAACAATTTCTCAAACAATCCATCATAGCTAAGTACACAATTAAATTTATCACCCGGTTTCGATATTCTTAATTTGAGTTCTCACATCATCATCAACATATAATTTTCCATCATTCATATTCCATTCATTTGGCCTACATTCTAGTGCACTACTTTACAAGCATATACAATAAATGAATCGGGAAGAAAAACTCACTCCGCCATAGGTTCACCGGTCTTCTAGTAATAGTAATCCGGAGGCAAAGAGTAAACATCCACGGGTTCACCTATTCATATAAGAAATCCCTAATAAGTATTCTACTATCTTAGGATACTAAAACTCTAAGAAAACTTAGTGAAATCGAAATTCGCGTCATTTTCGAAGTCCCGATTTAAAATGGCCATAACTTAGTCGTTTTAAGTCGGAATTTCACAAATTTTATACCGATTTCTATCTACTTCAGAAGAGCTTTCTAAATATCTAAGCCTTGGAAATGAGGGATCAGATCTGTACAGCGGTTATATTGATTCCGAAAATGTGGTTTTTATGAATGCACTTGAGGTTCCTAAGTACAAAATGAAACTAAATACCATGGAAATGAGTTTCCCTATTATGAATGTCATGATATGAACTCTTAGGTGTCTAAGGTCTTATAAATTTTTTAGACTTAAAGAATTTAAATAAACGTTTTCCTAGAAAATCATTTCATGCTATTGTTTAATAAGTAAGTTTACTACACTTGGTCACACTTACTTATTATATGGATTTTCTTTAAGAAAACTCCACTTTGTTTAAAGAAATTTTGACCCTTATATTAGTTATATCCTAAGGCCTTTATTTCTTTAATAAAATCTTCATTTGTAAACTTTTAAGTGGGTTTTATACTAGGGTAGCTCCAAAAATCCGAATTTAGAAAATTTCGTTTTCAATTTGATTCTTTTAAGAAAATGCCTTTTGTACTTAGAACTTTAAGTATTTATTTTACCCATACCCTAAGGACTTCATTTATTTAAGAAAATACCATTTTTGAAGTTGGAAAACTAGTGTTTTCTAACCACCTATCCATTATTACGAATTTTGCCTACAAGACTTTTTAACTCAAAACTTCTATTGGACTTCATCTCTTGTTTTAAATATTTCCTTTAGTAAAACTCATTTAAACTCATGAAAAATATCACCAAACATTATCTATCACTTATAGGCTTCATTTTCTTGTAAACACATGTTTAGAAGTTAGTAAAAGGGTTTCTAACCTAGGTTTCTCAAGTCATCCGAATTTTCACAAGTTCATTTCTTAAAAAGTGTTTTCCTTTTTGACTTTATTAACTCATCTACCTATAGATCTATATACTAGAAAGGTTATTTACTAAGGACAAAAGCATTGAAGACTATTAATGCACATAAACTCAAAATAATGATGAGATCTTAAATGCCTACATGAATATGAGTAGTAAAATGATAGATCTACTATATCAAATGCTTAAATAGGTTTTGAAAACATAAAAACTACATTTTTATAAAAGATCTTTTGTTCAAAACACTTTTTGATGAAAAATCATAAAGCTTATGCCTTGAAAGCTCCTTGAAATACAAGATCTACTAGTGATGGTTCGGTATTCTTGTTTTTGATACTTCCTTGTCCCTATCAAGAGATCATGGGGACATTTAGTTGGAAATATCCAAGAATAACCTAGCCATTACAAAGATCTAAGAGTAGAAGGAGTAAAAGTTCATTTGCTTAGAGTAAAATAGGAGATAAAAGAGAAGGAAACAAGTTGTGTGTGTGTGTGTGTGGGGGGGGGGGGGAAGCCATGGGGTCACGGCATTGAGGGGTGAGAGGGAGAGAATTTTGAGAGCTTTACCTTTTGTAAAGTTTGAAATGTGAAAGAATGAGGAAAGAGAGAGAAAATGTAGTTTATATATCGCTTGAAATTAGGTTAAATGGGACTAAACTAAATAAAAAAAATTGCAAAATGGAACTTGTTGGGGGGAGGGGGTTCACCACGCTGGCCACTATTCATGAGGGGGAAAAGAAAAGCTTGATTTTCTTTCTGTTTTGATTGATTTATCTTTGATTTGATTTAAGTACCATTTGTCATAATTTGTATTAATGTTTAAGGGACAAAAAGCCTTTAAAAAGGGAAGTGATTGAGTGATGGTAAGTGTTGCAAGAATAGGGTGTACAAATAAGTAGTAATAGGTTGTACTTGTGAATAGTAAAGAATAGTAGTCAAGACAATTTAATTACCAGTAGTAAGAAAAACACGAATAAAAAGGTTATAACTGTATTTTTTGTAAGCCGGAAAATTATGAAATTTATATTTTTGAAATCCTTATTTTATTTCGATTCAAATGAGTATTCATAAGTAAATTTTTGAAATTCTAGTTCCGGGGCACGCTTTTCTATAATGGGTCTCGGGATGACTCGGAATTGAAATTTTCTCAAGATCTGATCTTTTCTTGGTTTGAAATATAATCAAGAACTATATTCAAACTTAAATTTTCTTATAAAAGTTTCTTAATTAGAAACCGAGGAAAAGCCGGATTTAGGGTTTCTAGTTTTCACTCCAGACTTAAGCTATTCCTGTTTAGGGTTTTGGTTTCCGTTTCTTGAGTTATCTTGGCTACTTGAAAAACCCGGGTTTACAGGCCATATGTTTGTTGAACTCATTTGTTTGATACATATCATTTGTTTGAGTAACCACTTGTTTGAATGATTTGCCTTAATTGTGATATGGAAGTTTTTACTCACTAAGCTAGTTAGCTTACGCCTTCATAGTTTTTACTTGTTGCAACACGAATTCATTTGGCTTAGGCTGAGGCAAGCTACAGCTCAGGTACCGGAGATAGGAGTTTCCCTTAGAAGTTTACTTCGATTTTATTTAGACTTCCGTTGGAAACTGAAGGACTTTGGATGACTGTAATGGACTTGATATTATTTTGCGGGGGAATGCCCCTTAGACTTTTGTAAAGTATATATATGTGTTTTGATTTATTATCTATGGCTAATGAATGCCACATTAAACTTCTTAACTCTATTGACTGAGTATTCTATTTTCGTAAAGGGACGCTTTACATCTATACAAGACTCCCGAAGGGCTCGGATAGGGATTCGAGAGTCTTGTATAGTATGTGGCGGACTGTTATGTTTAGGATACCCTATGGGGCGTGAGAAGTACACCTAAATTGATCATATGATATAGGCTTTAAAAAAATAAAATCAATCCCCAATTTTTTCCCTTGTATGTTAGCTAAATGAGATAGTAATATACTCACTTCATGTTATATATGTGCATATATACTCATTTCATCTTTTATATGTGCATATATATATATATATTTTATCATTCATGTCTACCTCTTTCCTCAAGACACCAAACTAATAGCAAGAAATGGTACACACATTTCCTTATTCTCTTCCAGTTAGCTCATCCTTCTTATTTATGCTTCTCTTTTGTTTTATTATCATCTACAAAACATGATTTTTCTTACAATTCCTTGCCTAAATCACACCATCTCATCATCCCCTTTTGACATTTCCTTTCTAACTTAATTTTTCCTTAGATGAGACAATATATATATATAAATATATTACTTCCATGTCTAGCACCTTCTTTTCACTTCTAATTCTCTAAGTTAGACAATATAAACCACACATGATCAAATTATAACAAGATTTTCCATCCATTTAGTTCAAAAATCAACTGGCTTAGGTAGTTCAAATTATCCCTTTTACAAGTTGCATAGATATCCTTAATTTCAAGATACTAATATACATATAATATCCAACTCAATCTTCTTTTATACTAACCTATACCTAAAAGGACAAGACATATCTACTCTAGTATGACAAACTTATTTTGCAAGGTAATTCTCTTAAAATCTAAATTAAGTTAAATTCCATTTTCACATCCCTATATACTATCCTTTACTCCCCCAAAACTTGTCTGGTCTTCTTCTCCTCAGACTTTTCATAACTTTTATTTATTTATTTCTTATTTTCTTTATTATTACTATCATCATCATCATCATTTTTTTCAACTGATCAAGCTGCATAGATATTCCACATTCTATCAATGACTTGATGTGCAATCTTGTTTTGTTTTAATTATTATTCTCTTTTTCTTCTTTTCCATTTGCTACCAGAACAATCCCCATACATCCATTTCTGATTCTCATTAATTAATATATATGCTCCCTCCATGTTTTACTTTTCGCTCTCTTTATCTCCTTTTCCCTTTCTAAATTATTATTGGCCCTTTCATTATCCTACATTGAGTTATTAGAAGGAAATGAGACAACAAAAGCTGTTATCTAATTAGGAAAGTTCCACCTTAAGTAAGTATTTAACCATTCCATTTATTTAAGTAAAACAATAAATTAAATATCCTAGTGTGAGTTGTTATATATATATATATATACACATATATGATAAGTAGTGTAGAAATAAAAAAGGATGGGTAGAAAACTTGTTGTACATCTTAAAATAAGACAAGCATATACTTAAAATGTGATAAAAGAAACTTGATCACATGGTTATTATTATTATTATTTTTTATTTCCTAGATCTCAACTAGCTGAGAAATGCACATGTTCTAGGGAGAAACCTTTTATTAGATATTTGAAGAGATTAATGCAACTAGAGATATGATCTAAACTTTAAGTTGATGGTGTATTAGTCATGATGTATATTAGCAAACTATTGAAGAAATCTTGGTGGGAGTGGCATTGGAAAAAGGGTTCTATTAGATAGTAATCACAATTACAAGTCACTTAAAATCATGAACATTAGTTAAATATTGAAGTATACGTAGAATAGAAATGAATTGTGGAAAAAGAGCATAAAGACATTAGGATTAAGATAGAGTAAATAAGGAAGTCATCATCTGATTAGAATCCGTTTGCTACCTTAGAGTCTTCCTTTATTAAATAATATCTTCAATGGAAAGCACTCAAAAAATAAGTGAAATTGACTATTTACTTGCCAAACATAGATTTAAGAGGAAAAATATAAACACATTAAAGATTTAATATTATAACTATGGAAAACTCAAAATTTTGTAGTATACGTTATAGATTCGCTATCTAGGCTATTACATAAAATTATTCCATTATCTTTATCTTGTTCATGGGATTCTAAGCTAAACAATCTCTAATTGAAGGATTACTTTGACTCCTAGATAGGGCAGAGTAAGTTATTCCTAGAACTATTGCATTTTTTGGTTATAGTATTAGACCCCTAATTAAATAATATATGAAAATGATATGCATGAATTGGTTATGGGGCTATCTACTTGTGATTGAATAATGCTTGATTTGACAATATTTATACATACATACATATATATATATATATATAAAGTGATAACAAATTTCTTATAGTGACATATAGTGCATAGTATATGATTGTGTGTGAATTTGTTTGGTCACCTAAAATGAATTAATAATTATTACCATGCATATCATGCACTTGCATTTCGAATAATCAGTGCTACACGGGGAATCTAGGTGGGTTCTAATCATGGTGTTCAGCATGGACTTTACTCTACTAGGGACAAAACTAGCATGTCTCTAGGTAAGGCAGCTTACCTTTATAGAGTCATGCTGGGGACTCTACTGTGGGCTTACTCTTAGAGCAACAATCTTGGACTTTCTTATACATATATATTTGAAAGAATTATTTTACCTATGTTAAAGCTTCTTTTAAAAGGATTGTAAAAGTAGCCTTTGATTGCATCATCTGGGCCTAGTGGGTTCGCGTTGGCCTTTGGGGCCTTCGCATAGTTTCCCTAACCCCAAGTCATAGAGGGCATAAATCCATACCGTATATGATCGATCCGAATGATTTTATGCATTTACTCATGTGGTTGCTTGCATTGCATATGTTTGTACTAATTTGTTTAATAACATGCTTGAAAGTACAATATGAGGATTAATTTCACTTAGTTGGTTGTAGTTATGATGTGCACCAGATCCATAAAATAATTATGGTTTGATCCAATATAACAAAGATGATATTTTTAAGGTTTTTATATTTTGGATGCAAGCAATAAAAGGATATGAAATGTGCTATCAATAGATATTACACACCAAAGATAACCAGAACTACACTTTCTTACTCTTGATATGACTCACAAGATAGATTGAGTGGTTCATTCACCATAATCTCAAGAAGATTTATAAGAACAAGAGTTTTTGGTCATAAATAAGAGAAACAAAACAAAGGAATTTCATTAACATTCAAAGTTAGGGTTCACATTAGAAAAGAGGGTATTTATAGGACCCTTAATAAAGGTAAACTTAGAATTAACATAAAATAGTCAAAAATAAGTTCATGCAGTATGGAACTATTCATACACTGAGTTAGGGGGATTATCACCTTTCATGCTCCCCATCATGGACTTATCAGAGACCGTGATCTCCTCTAGGAAATCCTTCAATGTTGATGATGGGCTCAATCACGAGCATATCATAGGCCGTGATCTTGTCAGGCCTAACATTCAACATATCATTGACATCGATACAGGTATCAATACAAACGTTATTAATGTTATGTTACGCCTCAGAGGGTATCCTAAACGTAGCAGTCTGCCGCACATAATATTAAAGCTAATGAATGACAAACTTAGTCACGCATGAGCTTCGATATCACGTGCAAGGCGTGCTTCCAAGATAGTAGGAGACTCAAAGGGATATTACGTTTAAGTAGATAATAACAGCATGTAATAACTTATAAAGGTAAACATGTAATAATCATTAAGATAAAATTTTTACAACTTCTTAGGGGCATTCCCTGTTCTAAAAGCCTTGCTCAAACTAAGCCTTATACAAAACATATATGAATAATCATAAGTCTACTATAGAGATTTTTCTTAGAAGTCTATATCCAAAACTAAATATATAAACTTTTTCCAAAAACTCCTAGTAGCTTTGGCTCATACCTGAAAGAAGGGGCTTCTTGGTGCCAACCACAAGTAATCATACTATAATAAAAAGCTATAGGGGTATAAGCAAAACTAGCTTAGTGAGATAACTCTAATCTTCAAAACATTTTCATAAAACATACAAGTATTTTAGACAATCATATGAGAATGCATCAATCACATGAGCAAACAAATTACACATGATTAACTGGAAATCATGTGTAACATGGATTTTACGCCCTTCATGTCGGGGGTTGGGTGCTTACCGACTCATACGACCATCAATATTTGCAGACTTACCAGCTCCTACTTGCTCTGTAGACTTTCCGGCTTTTACTCGCCCATGTAGACTTTCCGGCTCCTACTAGCCACCACTATGACTCTTCGTTTCCCACACGAAGAGTAGTAAAAAATAAATGTGACTCGCAATATATGCATGAATTGTTTTAAATATAGGGTTATTCAATTATAGTCAAGTTCAAGTTAAAGGTGACCAAAACAATATTCATCATACCATTGCAAGAAAACATAAATTATTCACTAATTCCTCCTTCGATATACTTAGCTTTTATTCAACAACACATATCAATTAATCATGAATCCAAATCACACAACATTTATTCAATTATCTTTTTCTTTACTCTCTAGTGCTACTACTTGCCAGCATAAACAAGGAAACTGATAAACCAAAATTATTCCTATTTTATGAATGCCAAAATGAACTTTTATTGATCATTTTATTGATAAATATTATAAATTTGGCACTTAAAAATAATTTATGTTTTCAGGCCTTTAAAGGAGTTATTTTATGGAAAGACAGCAAAATGGGTCAAAATTGCAAAGTTTGTACCAAAAAGTGGTTAACATAACAAAGACAAGCCGTATCCCAAGCCGTGTCAATTTTTATGTAGAGGAAAACAGCCAGACATGCTCAAGTGACATGACTTGTCCCCAAACCTGTCGATTTGACAGTCCATTAATTTTTAAGAAACGGCTTTTTTATTGAATAGTAACCCCCCATTTATTAAAGAAACGTCTATTGGACATTAAAGGGGTGTTACTTTGAAAAGCCAAAAGACCCGTAACTTCCCATTTTGAGCATTCAATTCCATTTATGTGTTACTTTGAAAAGCCAAAAGATCCATAACTCCTGTAACTTCCCATTTCCTCCATCAATGAGCATTCAATTCCATTTATGCAAAGATCATTATAAATGAAGATGGAGGGAAGAATCAAAGGGAGAAGAACAAGAAAAGGAGAGATAAAGACAAGAAAAAAACACACTTTTATGTATTTTCATAGCAGCATTTGTGCTTGAGTGTATCAATTTATCACACTTTGTACATAGCAGCATTTGTGCTTGAGTGTATCAATTTATCAAGGAACATTTTGTATTGCTAATTAATTTTAGATCCTTTCTATTTCTCCTTGTTATTGATTTATATTGTTTTATCTATGGAGGAGTAGTTTAATATTGCTTGGGTATTGTGGATCCTTGATTGATTTCATGTGATTCTTTGTTCTTAATTTCAAAATGTGTTGATTTTATTGTATTCAATAGCTTGCGCCTAAAGAATGAGTCTAATTGGATGGTGCATCCCATTGGATTCATGTTTGATTTTTTTAAAAATAGACCGAAAGGTTGATTTAATGAATAGATCTAAAGCTATTGATGAGATTGCTCATAATCACCTAGAGATAGGGATGGTGAAATCTTCTGTCACTCGTTTTGAATTCATCAGTTTGGTTTTAAAACGAAGGATTCTTGTTCTTTATGCAAATTTAAGTTGCTAATAGTCAGGAAGACATTCCGACAGTTTGGCTTAGGTTTAGGTGCTTTTGACTTTGAGAGAAGCATTAGCATAATTTAGTGAATCCGATGGTTCAATAATCAATACAACTTTTTGAGAAAATTCTTGAGTCATATGAATAGATCTTAGGTGAAGCATGACCCAAGCAACCTTGTGAATTGATTTATCCTTTTGTATGCTTGCTGCGAAATCTGTGAATATTAGACTTAGTTTAGTTTCTATGTATATAAAACCAAATCTATTTTTTTTTGCTAGATAATAGGAAAAGAGTGAGTAGAAGTACTCATCAACGTTCCCTAGGAATATGACCTAGATCATTTCTCTATGCTACATCTGATGGGTGCGCTTGCCCTGTAAGACCATAGTTGAAAAGAAAACGATTTAGAAAATTTATAAATTTAAAACTTGGTCTTTTGAATCCATCAAGTTTTTGGCGCCGTTTCCGGGGAATTGATTGGTGATATTTTGAAAGCTTAATACTATTACTCTAGCCATTTTTCTTTTCTTTCTTTTTTGTTTGAATCTGTGGTAAGTTTACCTCTTTGTGCTTAACCCGATAAAGCATTACAATGGATTTTGGTTGGTGGAATCATAAAGATCAATATTATAATGTCCTTATAATCCTCAAAATGAACCTGAAATTAAAACAAATATTGTGTGCTGGTACTGTGGTGAGACACTATATTACTGTTTATGTCCTAATCCCTGTTTTTATGATGCTCCTGCATGCATTCAATTACCTCCATTGTTTTGTAATGAAGAAATTGTTGATGAAAACTCAAAACTTTAGCTCATGAAAATTTGTTTTAGATACATCATCATCACAGGCTTTTCAATGAATTAGATACTTTGCATGATTCTGACCATGTTGAGTGTGATAAGATGATGGAGAATGTTTGTGAATTTGATTTTGAAACAAAAATTTCTGAAAATTCTGATGAGCAAAGTGAAGTTCTGGAGGAGGGTTCGTTTGAGTTGATAAATGAGAAAATTCATGTTACCACAGAAGAAATGGAGGATGGAGAGGTCGAGCTGAAACAAGAAAATGTAGAAATCGTCTGTTCTACATTTGATGAAAAATCTAAAGTGTGGAAGATCATGAGCCTATTGGATATATCATTGATTTTGTGATAGAACCAATTTTCCAATACCCCTCTCCCCATGAAAAATTTCTAAAATTTTTGCTGAATCTTGTTGTGCTTAAAAAGAAAACCAGGATGAGAAGTAAATTTCTACTAATTTTGATAAAAACTTGTGTCTGGGACACATTTGTTTGGGATCCTGGTGGGTGAGAGTATCATTTTTGTTAATAAGTCGAGCCAACGACGTTAAAAAAAGTGCGCTTCTTGGGAGGCAACCCATGTCTAACTTTCCTTTTCTTTTGTCTTTTTCTTTTTCTTTTTAGACTCATGATCTTATCATTTTCTGCTATTGGTTGATGGTTAAGTGTTGTTCTTAATGGTAGGATGGAAATTCAAGAGGAAACAAAGCAGAAAACTCCAGCCCAGATGCACTTTGTTATGACTTGCTCTCACAGCTGCTCTATTTTGATGAAGAATATGACTATCTTGTAGCTGGATGTTGATTCTTAAACAGGGAAGTTCATTTTCTTTTTCCTTTCCTCACTTATTGCATATATTTTGACATTGGGGACAATGTCCCAATTAAGTGTGGGGGAGGGATACTCTTGAGAAGGGAATATTTGGTTTTCTATGCTTGTTTTGAAAAAAAAAAAAAACCCACTTTACACTTTGCTATTGTACTTGAAAATATACTCAGAAAAATGTTTAGAAATAGCATTCATAAAAAAAAAAAAAGACTTCTAGTACCTTACTCATCTATTTTGTGATTAGTATACTTAGTTGAAATTGTAGGATGAAATCTAGGTGTGGTAAACTTACTTGCTAATTAGGGATGGAATCTAGAGTCTAAAAGTGGATCGAAGTCCTTAGTTGAAAGTTAAATGGTTGTGGTTCTAAGCTTGTTGATTTATATATTTTCTTTTCAAATATTTTGAGAGCCCTCCTAATCTTTGGTGAAAGAGCATATGAAGTTCATCACTTGGTGATCCTTTTTAGAATAAATCTCTTTGGAAATAATCAATTGTTGTGCTAAATTGAATACAAATAGCATGCTTCTTATATACAATTGATGAAAAAAAATCAAAAGGCCTATACTCCAATGACTCAAGCATTTGAGTTATGAGTATCCTAACTTGAAGGTTAGAGTGAGTAGAGAGTTCGATGGGGTCCCTTTAAAACCTGGTCACTTGGGTGATGAGCCCGGGATGTGCCGACTCGATGAACTCACTATAACGAGAAGGGCGGAAAGGCAAAAGTTCATTAGATGAACTTGAAAAAGAAAGCTGAAAAGATGCAGGCTACACCCTGTCCAGAGGAAAAGGAAAAGAAGCGGGCAAAAACCCGTCCCTCTGAAGGCTAAAAAAAAAAAATTGAAGAGATTTTTAAATAGGGAGAAAATCCAGGGGAAGAACAGATACAATTACTTTCACTTTAGATTGTTGTGCTTAGAAAAGTAGTTGAAGAGTTTATATATTTGTTAATAAGTGGTGAAGTATAACTAGGTCTCTTTTGCTATTGTTTGACTTCGTGTTTATTTTGTGACTTTGGAAGCTATTTTTAATTGGTGAGGGTAAAGTTTAACTTACCTGGATTAGCCTTAGAATTTCGATTTTGGTATGCTAGTTACATATAAATGATAGATTTGAGCAATAGGTACAAAAGCAAATTATTATGATCTAAAATGATTTATGAATGCTATGTAAGTTTTCACTTGTGAAAAATTCTGAGCATATTTGATGATGGTTTTTTTCTTTGTTCTTAAATTGTTTGCTTGAGGACAAGCAAGTGTTTAAGTGTGGGGGAATTTGATAAACCAAAATTATTCCTATTTTATGAATGCCAAAATGGACTTTTATTGATCATTTTATTGATAAATATTATGAATTTGGCACTTAAAAATATTAATTTATGTTTTCAGGCCTTTAAAGGAGTTATTTTATGGAAAGACAGCAAAATGGGTCAAAATTGCAAAGTTTGGACCAAAAAGTGGTTAACATAACAAAGACAAGCCGTATCCCAAGCCGTGTCAATTTTTATGTAGAGGAAAACAGCCAGACATGCTCAAGTGACATGACTTGTCCCCAAACCTGTCGATTTGACAGTCCATTAATTTTTAAGAAACGGCTTTTTTATTGAATAGTAACCCCCTATTTATTAAAGAAACGTCTATTGGACATTAAAGGGGTGTTACTTTGAAAAGCCAAAAGACCCGTAGCTCCCGTAACTTCCCATTTTGAGCATTCAATTCCATTTATGTGTTACTTTGAAAAGCCAAAAGATCCATAACTCCTGTAACTTCCCATTTCCTCCATCAATGAGCATTCAATTCCATTTATGCAAAGATCATTATAAAATGAAGATGGAGGGAAGAATCAAAGGGGAGAAGAACAAGAAAAGGAGAGATAGAGACAAGAAAAAAACACACTTTTATGTATTTTCATAGCAGCATTTGTGCTTGAGTGTATCAATTTATTTTTAAACACACTTTTATGTATTTTCATAGCAGCATTTGTGCTTGAGTGTATCAATTTATCAAGGAACATCGTTTGTATTGCTAATCTAATTGTAGATCCTTTCTATTTCTCCTTGTTATTGATTTATATTGTTTTTTCTATGGAGGAGTAGTTTAATATTGCTTGGGTATTGTGGATCATTGATTGATTTCATGTGATTCCTTTGTTCTTAATTTCAAAATGTGTTGATTTTATTGTATTCAATAGCTTGCGCCTAAAGAATGACTCTAATTGGATGGTGCATCCCACTGGATTCATGTTTGATTTTTATTAAAAATAGACCGAAAGGTTGATTTAATGAATAGATCTAAAGCTATTGATGAGATTGCTCATAATCACCTAGAGATAGGGATGGTGAAATCTTCTGTCACTCGTCTTGAATTCATCACTTTGGTTTTAAAACGAAGGATTCTTGTTCTTTATGCAAATTTAAGTTGCTAATAGTCAGGAAGACATTCCGGCAGTTTGGCTTCAATTTAGGTGCTTTTGACTTTGAGAGAAGCATTAGCATGATTTAGTGAATCCGATGGTTCAATAATCATTACAACTTTTTGAGAAAATTCTTGAATCATATGAATAGATCTTAGGTGAAGCATGACCCAAGCAACCTTGTGAATTGATTTATCCTTTTGTATGCTTGCTGTGAAATCTTGAATATTAGACTTAGTTTAGTTTCTATATATATAAAACCAAATCTAATTTTTTTTTTTTTTTTGCTAGATAATAGGAAAAGAGTGAGTAGAAGTACTCATCAACGTTCCTTAGGAATATGACCTAGATCATTTCTCTATGATACATCTGATGGGTGTGCTTACCCTGTAAGACCATAGTTGAGAAGAAAACGATTTAGAAAATTTATAAATTTAAAACTTGGTCTTTTGAATCCATCAGAAACGTAATTAGTAAAGGATTAACTCACTCCATGACGATTGCTCCTAATCGAAGTAATCTTTCGGGAAGGCGATATCGGTTCCTTCTTCACCTAAACAAGATGAAATACCTAAAATGAGTCTTTCATAGAATTTCTACTTTGAAAATTCTAAATCTATCTTCAATTTGCGATAAAATCGGATTTGAAGGAAATTCTAACTTAAAATGGCCATAACTTGCTCATTTTAACTCGGAATTTTGCATATTATATGTCCTTTTCCAACTACTCGAAAAGATCTATTCATTTCTAAGGTTACTTTTACTATAAAAGGTCATTTGGGTCTCGGATTAGAAGGGTACAGATTTAATACGAAAATTCCTTTCTTGGAAAACAATATTTTCTAATCTTTCCTTTACTAAGGCTTGTTTAAGTAAAACTCAAATATGTATATTTTTTAAAAGAATTCCTTATGTATATAAATAGACTCATAATTTATGTATGAAGCTAGAGGTGTTCTCTTATTTAATTTATTTCCTTAAAACAACCTTTTCTAGTATTTTGGAAATTTAAATTTGTTAGATTTTTACTTTATGTGGGTGAAGCAACTTATAAATTTTTGGATGATCAAAATCTAATATACTATGATCTTAAGTTTATCAAAAGTGAGTTGAAAATAATTTTGGTCTTTTGAAGTTATCTACAAAAATTTATTTCTAAGAATTGAAAAATAGAGTTTTCAAAAGTTTTCTTTAGTAGTACTTGATGAGTTTATTCTTTGAAAATTCATTTTCATTTTCCTTATAAGTTGATTTTCTTGAAAACTTATTTAGCTCTAGGTTTAGAAAGTTGGTAAAAATAGTACCAAGTTATTATCTATATATAAAAACTTCTTTTGTTATTTGAAAAGAAATTTTTTTTAGTCTTTGAAGAAAATTCTTTTAATAGTTTAAAATTTCATGATGAGTCTACATAAGCTTTTAAAAGAGATTTATTTGAAAATATTTTTCTAAGTCTTTGGAAAAACTTTGATCAAATTTTATTCTTTCATAAAAAAGATTTAGACAACAACTTATTAGCCAGGCATGAATATGATTATGTAGTTTATAAAAGCTAAAAAAAATATATCACAAGATAAAATAATAAAGAACATAAGAAATAAATAAACATAATAATAATTGTCAAGTATTGAAAGCCTTAGCTTTTTTTCAAGACTTATCGGGACTAAGAATTCACTAGTCCCAAAAGAAAAAGAAAAAAAATTTGTTTTGACTTGATGAGGACAAGTTTAAGACTAGAAAGACTAGTCTTAAAACAACTTAAAAGTAAATAAATTGCAAGGTAAATAAATAAATTGCAATACAAAGGAGCTTATATGTTCTAAAAGATATATATAACTACATAGATATATTTAGTTAGATATATATGAAAACAACATAAAGAAAAATAGTTATGAACAAACACAAAATATGAACATATTGTTGCTTTATTACCTATAGAAGAAATAGAAACTAGAGAAAACTTGAGAGAGCTTTTGGAGAGAGTAATTTTAGTGTATGAAAGGTGTGAAGGAAATGAAAGGGAGATATGGTATTTATCGGAAAAGTGGAGCAAAATTTGTGTTAATTAGATAATTGAAAAATAAAACAAATTGAGTGTGTAAAGAGAGAGGGCCGGTGCAATTTGAGAGTGTAAGAGAGAGAGAAATTTATTTTTTTGTATTTTTATTAATGAAAAGTAAGATATGAAAGATATGAAGTTGTATTAGAAATGAAAATTGTAAGAAAATAGAGGTATGGTTGCAAGAATAGGTTGTAAGAAAAAATAAAGATAGATAAATAGTGTAGAATAGTACTAAATAGTGTAATGTAAAGTAGATGTGACAATTAAAGTACCGGTAGTAAAAAAATACGCGTATAATTATGATATATGATATTTTTAGTTACCGAAAAATTATAAAACTAATATTTTTGAAAACCTTATCTCTTTACAAGTCTAACAGTATATCTAGAATATTTTTACTATTTCGAACCCTGGGCAGGCTTTTTGAAAACTGTAATTGATTGGGCTCAAAACGAATCGCAGTTTAACTAATCTGATATTTTTAAGCTTTCTCATGTTATTACGAACTATTCTATATACTAATCTCACTTACTTAATTAGGTTATGAACACAGGATTGCTGGACTTGCATGGTTGTGTCTAATTAAGGTTTTGTTGACTTTAGGATTTCCAGTTGACCTTTTAATTAGGGTTTAAGCTTAATCGATTGCAAAAACTTTGGGGATTTACATGTTATGCCTTGGTTATGCGCATTATGACTCCTGTATCTCCACAGTAGCCATTTTCATGTTATAATGGTTGGAATCATGGCCGTGGTTGATAGGTTATCTTCTTTGCTTCATGTTCTCCTTCTCAAACCATCACTAATTAATCCATACTCCTTTATGCCATATATCCCATAGCAAATTATGAAGTTTTATTCATCTTCATGAGTCCAAATCCTCGTATTGCTTAATCTTTTGATGTGACTCGTTAACCATCAAGCGATTCTCCTTTCTTGCATGATTTGGCAAAGATCCTTTGAGTAGTTCTTGGATCCTCTATGTAAGCTTGAAAATAAATGTTATGATTCCGACTCCTATCAGATCTAGGGGTGTTAAAGTTTCCCTTCGAATCTAATGGGTAAGAAATCTCCACGTCATAGCCTACATCCAAATTCCTATAAGAACTCCAAGTAACGTGAATGTAACTACAAAAAAGAGTTAACGCAATAAAATGAAGTGTTTTCCTCACAAGTGTATGGGAACTCTCTCACCACTCTTATGGTCCATCCACACTCATGTTTGAAGTGTTTAGCTCAACTCCCTGCACCTTCTCTCATAAGTACCTCACCCACTTCCTTGTAATGAAGGAGTTTAGTACAAAAATCAAGTCTTTCTCATTTCTCGATTCTAGTTGAAAATGCTTATCCAAATCTTTTTTCCTTCTACCTATAAACCCCGGAAATTTTCCACATTAGTACCCGACCTTACAATAGAGTGTATAAACTAGATAATAGATTTAAATTCTAATTGGAGTCTAATAAAGATTAATATTTAGATTTTGGATAGATGAAGAAATTAGGAACCAATAAAGAAATTCTTTAACCCTAGTTAATATCAAAAACGAGATCTTGTATCTTGAATAAATAATTCAAGATATGATCTAAAATTTAAACCCGAAAATCTAATGTACCATTAGATTAAATAGAAAAACATGAACATAGGAATTAAATGATTGTTCTTGATACTAATAATAATCGAGATAGAATAACAAGTAATGATGAATTTATATTTAGACTTAAACCCTAAATCAAGATTCCTAGTTAAAATTAAAAGCTACTAATAAGAATTCACGTTCAGTATCAAAACTAAAGAAATATATAGTTTGATTTATGTATTAAGTCCAATATTGCATAAATGATTATTTACGCTTATAAACAAAAACGATGATAAAAAAATGAACGTTAAGATTTTAAATACACACGAAAATATAAACTATCGAATAACTCAAAATCTACAACTCCAAACAAATAATCGGAACACGTTATTGTTCTAAACCGAGCTTTCTTAAGCTATTGAGGCCTGAAACAAAAATTGACCTAGCGAGCTTAAGAAATCATAATCGCGGGAGACAAAATATACGAATAAATAATTACGTATATATATAACGTTAAATTTGTATTATTTGAAATCTAAGTGTTTTGTATACTTCTATAAATATATTTTTGTACAAAAAAACTTCCAAATATTAGCTAATCTATACCCGTAATAACTCGTTTAATTAACTCAAATCTAAATTAGAATTAATAAACTAATATATATATATGAATATGGCTGTTGATTTTCGGTAGAGGATTCAGAGGAGAAAAAGAGCAGCGAAAATCAAACAATCATGCACCAAATTGTCAAAACAAGCAACCCAGGACCAATCCTCAAATTGACAGCTCAATAACAACATCAAATGCAATTGAAAATAACAGCCAAAGGAGGATGAATTCGGAGGAAAAAACTCGGAGGAGCAGCAGCAGCATCATCCCCTTCCCTTTATATTTATATATATATGTAATAAAGGACCTTAATGAAGAACAAACAAAACTCATTCATTCCCATGTCCCACAGCACGAAAATAGACTCCAAATATCAACCAAATGAACTGGAAAACAAAGAAAAAAAAGATTAAAATATCCAAGTTCAGATCAAAGGAAAAACAAAGCCAAAAACTCTTGAATACAAACTCAAAGGTAAGTTGAGGTAACTTGAGTTATTTTCGTTCAAATCTAAGCTTTGTAACTGACTTATAATCATCTTAGGAACGTAATAAACACAAACACGAGCTTCGGATTGCATCAAACAAGCTCCAACGAGGTAATACTTCAAAACCCTAGTTTTATGTTCTAAGAATCGAGATATATAAATGTTTTTAAATGTTTGAAAGTTGTTTTATGTCTTTGTATATGATATATAAACACTTAGAAGTAGTTGGAGTATGTTTTTAACATGTGAAAATCAAAGAAAAAGAATTGAACCGAGGAGGAAGATGATGAACAGTACAACACTGCCTCAAGGCCGGCAGTGTAAACGCTCAACGCCGGCGGCTTACATGGATAGGCCGGCTGTAAGCCCCTAGATTTTTCGATAATATTAGCAAACCCTAAGAACCGGAAGTTGAAACGAAACCCTAAAATTAACCTAGTTCTATGATTAGTCTAGTGAATCTAGATCCGGCAATCCGTGTTCTTAAACCCTATAAAACGAAATTAAGATAATTGTGGGAAAACGGTTCGTAATAATAGGGAAGCCTAAAATATCAAATTTGAATTTTTCTAGTGTCCTTCGGATCCGATCGGGATCAGTTTTCAAAAACCGTGCCCCGGAGCACCGGATAATAAAAATATTCCAACAACACCAATAGATTCGTAAAAATATAAGATTTTCAAAAATATCAATTTTAGAATTTTTCGGTATCTAAAAATAACAGATATAGGCCTTTTACGGGTATTTTCGTTACTACCAGTATTTTAATTGTCTAGTCTACTATTCATAGTACTTTTCTACTATTCATTACTATTCACCTATCTCTACTTTTTCTTACACTCTATTCTTACACTCTACCATACCTATATCTTACAATTTACCTTCGCCATACAACTTTAATCACATCACACTTTACACATTACTTCTTTTATTACAAAACAAAAAAAAATAATTATTTCTCCCCCTATAATGCTCAAAACCGGCGCCCCTATGCTCCCTCTTCCATCTATTTTTATTTCAATTTCATTTAATTTTAAACACGCAAATTTCCACTCCAAAAATCTATAAATACCCCCTTCCTCTTCCATTCTTTCACACAACAAAAATTCATACTAAAACTCTTCCAAAATCACTCCACAAAATTCCTCTCCCAACATCTCTCTCAAGTTTTCTCTATTCCTAAGAAAATCCATTCCCACATAATACTACAACCCATTCTTTTCTTCTTCAACCAACACATAAACTTTAGGTAAAACTTCTCTTATTTATTCATCATGTCATATAACTTAACATGAGTTTAGTGTATGTTTCTTAGACTCAATGAGTTAAGGAAGCAACAATTTATTCATGTTTTGTTTTTGTTCATGTTCTTGTTTTCTTTATGTTTCTATTATGTTGTTATTGTTATTATTTTCCAAACCTAATATATATAAAGTATTATGTATATTATGTATATATATTTATTTAGAGTATATAAGCTCACTTGTTATTTATTTATTTTCAAGTCTTGCAATTTATTTATTTACTTGTTTTATGCAATATTAAGACTAGTCTTTCTAGTCTTAGACTTGTCTATATCAAGTCAAAACAATTTTATTTCTTTACTTTTGAGGACTAGTCTATTCTTAGTCCCGAGATACCTTGATGAAGCTAAGGTTCCCAATACTTGACTTTACTTTTATGCTCTTATTTATTTTAATTATGTTACTTTTATATCTTTCATGGTTACATATTCTCATTCATGCATGAATATGTTGTTATTGTCTCAATCATAATAGAAATGAGTTTTCTTAAAGTAAGAATAAGAACTCTTTTTAAATATAAACCTTGTCACATAAGAAGTTGTTTTCCTTAAAGATTTGAAATTTATCTTAAACAAATATTCTTCTAAAGTTAGATAAGCTAGCTCAAGTTTTAGTAATAATATGTGGTTTTCACCAAGAAATACATAAAGTAAAATTATTATAAAATCTCTTCTCAAAGAAATAAGAAAGTTTCTTTTGACCTAAACAAAGGATTTCTTAAATTCAATCGTCAAAGTTTTCCACCAACACTAAAGTCTAAGATAAGTTTTCCAAAATTTACTTATAAGATGATTTCTTTTAAAAGTGGATATAACTATGAAATATTTAGAAAAACTATATGTTTCCAAACCATTAGAAATAAATTTATGAAAATCTTGAAAGATGAAAATTACTTTTGAAGATTAATAACTAAGAGATGGAGTTAAAAGGAAGAAATACTCATTTATAATAATTTAGGAAATTTTCAAAATAAAACTAACTTCTTTTCAAGTCTTAAGCTCATCTCACTTTCAAGACATGTGTTTTACAAAACCATTGTTGAGACAACACTAAATTCATGCATATAGTTTGAGTTTATACATATATATACATAAATTCAAGGGATTTTACAACCATGCTATATATATCTATATTTTTGTACAAAAGCCCTTGAGTGAAGTAAAGATGGAAAACTCTAGTTTTGAAGTTTGGAAAATTCGT
Source organism: Combretum micranthum (assembly GCA_024138025.1). Taxonomy (NCBI): domain Eukaryota; kingdom Viridiplantae; phylum Streptophyta; class Magnoliopsida; order Myrtales; family Combretaceae; genus Combretum; species Combretum micranthum. Next base: position 12,024 of record JAMXBD010003172.1, on the reverse strand, counting down.
ATCAAATCTGCACGCTTCTATTCCGAGACCCAAATAACTTCTTTTGATGAAAATAACCTTAGAAATAGATAGATCTTTTCGAGTAGGTAGAAATCGGTATATAATATGCGAAATTCCGAGTTAAAATGAGCAAGTTATGGCCATTTTAAATTGGGATTTTCATTCCATACGATTTTACGAATTCTTTAAGATAGAAGTATAGAACTTGAATAGATCTTGGATGAAATACTCATGTTGGGTATTTCTTTTGTTTAGGTGTCGAGGATCACGATCTTGTCTTCCCCGAGGATTACTTCGACTCCTAGAGCGCTATGGACGAGTGAGTTTCCTTTACGCTTATGTATTCGTGCATGTGCTTGTAGAATAGAGCACTAGATGTTAGGAAAAAGATAAAATTGATATGCATGTGGGATATTATGGGAATTATGTATGTGATTCGTTGTGTGCGATCAATGAACGATAAGTATATCGGAACCCGATTTGTGATTGATATAAATGTTTCCATGTATGTATTGATATGTGTGCAAATATTGTTTGATCGCTTTAAATGATTTAATGCCATATTGAAATCCCCATATAATAAATTGCTCATGCATATCACTTAGAATATCATTTCGAAGTTTTGCTACTACTCCTCAGCGTGGGACCGGAAAGGTAAGCTGCCTAGCTACATCTTGAGGGTTAGGACGTACGGGAATACGGCCTCAAGGTGTAGCCGAGTCGGATCGATCGCTTTGGGCATGGAAGGCCCGGGGACTAGTAGTACGGTTCGTTGGAACCCCAAGACGCACGCAAACTTGAGGAGGTTGTTCGGGACGGACCAGTTCAAAGCATTCCCTAACCACCGATGGAGGGGTAAATCATCAAAAACATACGAAACCGGATAGTCGTATGTAATGTTTGATCATATGATTGTTGCATTCATGCTTGTTTAATAAACTTGTTTGATTGTTGTTATGAGTACTATTGCCTAAGGAATATCTCACTAAGCTAGTCATGCTTATACTCCTATAGACTTTTGATATTGCAGGATTATCTTTTGCATCCGAGACCACCTTGATTTCCCGGGTAGAATCCTTATTTTTGAGAAGCTTTTGGAGGCAATCTATTTGAAGTTATAGAGTAGATTTCTTCTAAAATCTTCTAGCCCTAGTTATGTTATATTTAGAACCATGTTATTATGATTTATCGGGGGAATGCCCCTTAGAAGCTGTACGAATTTTATTTCAATGAAATATATATTAAATGTTATTTTGCATGTTCCGCTGCCAATGTCTTAAAATGCCTTACTCCACCGGTCTCCCTTTGTTGTGAATGTACGCCTTGTACCGATATGGAAGCTTTTGAGTGACTGAGGTAGTCATTCTTGAGTTTTAATATTGCGTACGGCGGGCTGTCACGTTTAGGGTACCCGCTGTGGCGTGACACCGGCAGTGTATAGGCGGCTTACAGTGATCAGAGACTACGTAAAATAATTTTTCACGTAAAGGATGAACGTAAGCCGGCTTCCTGGAGATCTACGCCGATGACGTAGGGCCGGCGTACGTTGAAAGCCGACAGCTTTCAACACCGGTGCACTCGATATAAAAATTTCTTCAAAAACCATCTTACACCGGCACCTGGGAATGAAGGCCGGCGGCTTTTAGCCGGCGTACAACCAAATTTTCCCCAACGCAAGTTTTTCTAACCTAAACAAATACTATATATATATGTATATATAATTACTTATTGAATATATATATGCTGTATGAGAATTTATTAAATAATTAAATAAATACAAGTATTCCAAACATATTTAAACTAATATCTAATATTTATTGCAATCCTAAGCTTAAGAAAGGATATTGAATATTAATTAAAGTTAGTATTAGTCTAATATTTGTTTTAACAAGATAAAATAGGTAAGAATAATGTGACTTCTAAAAATAACAAAACAATTACGCGAGATAAAATAAGAGAAACGTGACTACACTAAGTAATAATAATTACCAAAATATCGAGTCTAGGACACTAATCACATATAGGAATTTAGTTAATTGTATTAATGAATACTTTGTCTTAAATAGGTGACTTTGACTCATTAGAGGATCTACCAGGATTACTACGATTGAGTCAGTATGAGCAGGTGAGTAATTCAGTCATATTGTACTGGTTGTGATTGTAAATAGTCAAATATGTAATGCAAGATAATCAAATGAATGTTTGCTGAAAGTATGATTGATCTGAGTGTATGATTGTTAAAATATCTTATAAAAGCGATAATGCAATGATGTTGTGAAAGTGTAATGATGATTGTGTGTAATGTATGGTCACCTGAAATTGATTAAATTATTGACTTAACAAAATAATATGAACATGCATTGCACAAATTGCATTATTGCATATATGGTTGTGACAGCCTGCTACGTATTAATATTTCGGATCTCTGTTTTGCTTGGTTGATCTAATGTGAGTTCTTCCAAGGTTCTCTTTGGTCTGGCGGTCCTATGAGGAACTAAAAGGCACCGAAGAACGCCCGTAGAATCGCTTTGAAATGATTAATACTTAGGGAGTTTCTAAGGAATTGCAGGAGATGGTTTGTTAATCAACTATATTAAGAGTGATAACTTAAAATGAGAAATCGTTGATCTCCTGTGTACTTAGTCTCTCCTGGGCAGGTGGGTCATTAAGATTTGGTTCTTCAACCCATTAAAAAGAGGGCGTAAATCTTTTTCCTGTTTGGATTCTAGATCATCCAAACTTGTATCTGTGCATATGGTTGAGTGCTTGCATTGCATATGATTTGTTAATGACTTGTGTGATGTATGGTATGTCTGGTTATTCACTGAGCTGTGGTTTCGCTCATACTCCTACAGTCTTTTCAGGTTCACTTTACGACCCTGGTTAGTTACATCCAGGAATATGGCTCCGGTAAGAGCTTTGAAGCTAGAAGTCTACAGATATATTTTAGTTTGATGGTTATGTACTATTAGATTAGATTATTTAGTTGTGTACTCAAAGAACTATATGGTTTGTAATAGTTTTGTAATGTTTATTCACTAAGTATTTCTTCATATATTTGTTATTTCTTATCAAGCAACTAAAAGATCCTGTTGTTTTGAAAACCTGTCATTCTCTGAAGGTAATCTAGTGATAGTATTCAAGTGTAACTTGTTTACTACTACTAGGGTACCCTTGGGGCGTGACAGAATTAAGTTGGTATCAGAGCATGGTTGCTAGAATAAGAAAGATAAATATGTGAAAGAATTGCATTTAGTGAATGTAGTAAATTAGATTTAGTTAGCACTCTTTAGTAGTAGTTGGGTAGTCATGGGTAGAATTATACTGCACAACTAGGAATAAAGTATGTGTGATTATTATTAATCATGCAAATTTTATTGTGTGTGCAGACTAATCCTGCTACGTGTCACATTAGATGGGAGATCTTTAGTATGCAGGAAGAGGAGACTTTGACAGACTACAGGCGCAGACTACGAGTTCTGGTAGAGGACTTGTTTTGAGGGATTACAAGACTTTGGATGAGATCCTCAGCACCTGGAAGCGAGGATTATTGCCTTTGTTTAAAGGCTGGTTATTCTTGATGGAGCGGGCTTTTCCAGACGGATCAGCTATAGAGACGCTCTACAGATTTGAGAGATAGTGCAGAAAGGAGGTGGTCTGGAGATTGACAACATAGCATTTATAGTCTCATCCAGATCAGAGAGACCAGATCCCAGATTTTAGAGTCTGGGTAGATATTGGCAGAGGAGCAGTCTATGCTCATGATGTTAGGCAGGATCATGCCCGGGTCAGAGGTGATGCGGCCTATGATGATGACTTGATGCTTGCACGACTCAGCAGTGCAGTCACTCTAGACGCATGTTGATGAGGAAACCGCCTATTATCCCTGAGATAGCAGGTGAGTTCCAGCGTCCTACTCTGTACAGGATCGAGTAGTACAGGAGACAGTTCAGACTACTGTCCACATGAGGAGTATCACCACAGAGCTGTTGGATGAGAGAAGGTAAGAGAAGAAGGATTGAGGCAGAGAAGTATGTCTCAGATTTAATTATGCCAGATGGATTGGATCAGCACATGGAGGATGGATTGAGAGTGATATCCATCTAGAGCTGAGGTGAGATGAGGCCAGCACCCAGAGGCATTAGGGTGATGGACACAGCTGACTCTAGCACCTCCAGGAGACGAGGGTGTGATGATGAGATTGATGATAGTAGTTCTGAGGGAGATGATGATTACCCTCGATTAGGCCCTCAGGAGAAGGGCAAGGGTCGTCTTCATCCCAGTCCCTGAGTCTGATTTATTATATGATGATGTGTATTATCTTTTATGATGACATGACAGGACGATATTAGTAGACTTTTGATGATATATATGTATCTTTTGATGACTATGATAGGAAGCTAAGTTAGGGTAGTGCAATTTTTGATATGTACATAATGCACTAACCATGAAAAGCTTGATGTATTTTGGTTATGTATATATATGTGTTGCATATATATATGAATGATTTGATGACTTTTGATAAAGACGAGTTATGATCTGACTTAAGTAATATGTTTAATGTTAATAGAATGCCAAGAGGAAGAAATAAAAGTAGAAATGCCAGAATTTCTGGGATCCACCAATAGATGCTCCTGCAACACCCCAAAACCGAATTGAGGATGTTTTACAAAGTCTTCAACAACAAAATGTTTGATTTTGCAAGCTTTGCAAAATATGCAAGCCACAAATGTAGCACCACCTGTTGGAGCACCAGCAATGACTCCACCAAATCCTAGAAGGAATGAAAGGCATACTCCACCGGTTCAATTTCAGGAAAATGGACCAGTGAACCCAAATGAGTCTGCTGCTGAGGTACAAGGACCCCTCGATATGAACAGGAATTGCCACCACCACCACCTTTACGTCCTCAGAGGAATTTGTTGCCGGAATTCATTAAGTGCAACAGATATTTTGAGGGAATACCGGGAAAGCCAGAAGAAGCTGAAGACTGGCTAGCTCAGATTGAGCGATCCCTTGATGTTTTCCAAGTACCTGAAGCTTGAAAGTATCCTATGGGACTTATTTATTAAGGTTAAGAGCAAGGATATGGTGGAATTCGAAACAAAGAAGTTTGTCCCAACCAATTACTTGGGAAATTCAGAGAGAATTTTTGAAGGAATATTTTCCAAGCAGCCTAAAAGCAAAGTATAGCACTGACCTGATGAATTTGACCCAAGGAGCTAAGACCATTGATGAATATGAACATGAGTTTAATCGGTTGTTAATTTGCTCCAGATGCTTATCGGGACAGTGATGAGCTTAAGAGACAGACTTTCATGGCTGGATTAGAACCTCATTTCCAAAGAAGACTTGCTGAATTTGAGTTGATAACTTTGCAGCTATGTTGGAAAAAGCTCGTATCATTGAACGCAAGGAAGTATGAACTTGAGAGGTATAAGAAGAAGGGAACTATGTTCGGGAAAGAATGTATGATGGTTCTATGCAAGTTCTGTGCCTAAGAAGGTTAAATTCTTCAAACCTTTCAATGAACAAAGGAGGAGTAATGGGGAAGAATAATGTTACTTGTTGGAAATGTAAAGGTTCTCATTACCCAAGCATTGTCCACAATTACAGAACAAATGTTATTATTGTGGGGAAAGTGGGCATATGATAAACGATTGTCCAAAAAGAAAAACTGCAACTTGCTTCATATGCAATAAAGTTGGGCACATAGCACCAATTGTCCACAGAAAGCAGTGAATAGTAGCTGGATCTTCACAATCTAAAGGAGTGATTGGAGCCTCAGGATCGAAAAATGGGAATGCCAACAAAGCCAGTGCGACGGCCAGAGTTTTTGCCATGTATGGAACCTTGAGAATGTGGAGATAGAGGAGATGAAGAAAATATTTGGGAGGAAGTTGATCCTGAAGAATATGGACTCATTGCAGGTATGTAATTATATATTTGTTTATTTAAAGTTATTAGACACAATCACAAGTAGATGAGCAATAGAAGTCTTTATAAGTTGAAAATAACATGAACTTAATAATTGATACTTAGGATCATTCAAGTAGGGGATCAGACTGCGTATGCTTTGTTTGACACGGGAGCAACGCATTCTTTCATAAATACTGGATTAGCAAGGCGTATAAGATATCAATTGAAAGCATGATAAGAATTGAGAGTTACTACGCCAACTGGAGATTTAGTGGTGACACGGGAGATGATCAAAGTTGTCCACTAAAGATTGGAGATCAAGAATCAATTCTGATTTAATTCTGATAGAGATGCAAAATATGATATTATTTTGGGTATGGTTTGGTTAACTGCTGTAAAAGCAAAAGTTAATTGCCATCTCAAAATAGTATCTTTTGTCAATAATCAAGGAGAAAGAAAAGAGTATAGAGGTGAGATACTCAAAGAAGTAAATAGGATAACAGCAATTGAAGTGGAAAATGAAGAAGATATGGAGATGAACGGTTGTATTCTTGGAGCAACTGAAGGTGAATCCAAGGAATTGGATATTCATACCATTCGAACAGTGTGAATACTCAGATGTATTTCCACGAATTACCAGGATTACCCCCACAGAGAAGTGGAATTCTCAATTGATTTGATACCTGGAACCGAACCAGTATCAAAAGCTCCGTATCGAATGGCACCTGTGGAATTGAAAGAATTAAAGGTGCACTACAAGAATTGTTGGATAAAGGATTTATCAGACCTAGTGTTTCACCTTGGGGAGCACCAGTTGTTTGTGAAGAAGAAAGATGGATCAATGAGACTCTGTATTGATTATAGGGAATTAAACAGAGTAACTATCAAGAACAAATATCCTTTACCCAGGATTGATGATCTTTTTGATCAATTGAGAGGAGCAAAGGTATTTTCCCGAATTGATTTAAAGTCAGGATATCATCAAATCCGAATCAAAGCAGAAGATGTACCAAAGACTGCATTCCGAACTAGGTATGGTCATTATGAATTTTTGGTCATGCCATTTGGATTAACCAATGCACCTGCAGTTTTTATGGATCTGATGAATCGTATCTTTAGACCTTTGCTGGATATTGTGTGATTGTTTTCATAGATGATATACTTGTATATTCGTCTAATGAAGAACAACATGATGAGAATTTGAGAAGTGTGTTACAGATATTGAGAGACAATAAGTTGTATGCCAAATTGTCTAAGTGTGAATTTTGGCTTAAAGTATATCATTCCTTGGACATATTGTTTCTGGAGAAGGAATATCAGTTGATCCTGCAAAAGTTAAAGCTATTGTGGAATGGAAAAGACCTGAAACTGTTACTGAAGTTAGGAGTTTCTTGGGATTGGCAGGATATTATCGGAAATTTGTGAAGGATTTCTCAAAGATTGCACGACCTTTGACTCAATTGACTCGAAGAATGAGAAATTCGAGTGGAATGATCAACGTGAACAAAGTTTCCAAGAGTTGAAGAAAAGGTTAATATCAGCACCAATCTTGGTCTTGCCCAATGACAAGGATTTATATACTGTCTATAGTGATGCATCTAGAAATGGATTGGGATGTGTGTTAATGCAATGGAAAAGTAATAGCATATGCTTCTAGACAATTGAAACCAATGAGATGAATTACCCCACTCATGATCTAGAATTAGCTGCTATTGTTTTTGCACTCAAGATTTGGCGTCACTATTTGTATGGGCAGAAATGTGAAATATATACGGATCACAAGAGTTTGAAGTATATATTTACACAAAAAGAGTTGAATATGAGACAAAGGCGATGGTTGGAATTAATTAAAGATTATGATCTTACCATTAATTACCATCCGGGTAAAGTGAATGCTGTGGCGGATGCATTGAGCCGGAAAAGTTATGGAGAAGTGGCTTATACTAACGGAACAAAAAGAACTCATCAAAGAATTTGAGAGATTAAACTTGGAATTTCAATACAAGGACTGAGTTAGGAAATCTAATTTTGGAACCTACTTTGCTTCAAGAATTAAAGAAGCCCAGAAAGAAGATGTTGAAATTCAAGAGATTAAACAAGGAATATCCCAGGAAAGTACAAGATTTTCATGTGGATGGAGAAGAAGTATTGAGAATGAATAAAAGATTGTGTGTGCCACATGATGAAAGCTTGAGGAAGGAATTAATGCATGAAGCACATTATTCTGGATATTCTATACACCCAGGAGAAACAAAGACATATCAAGAGTTGAAAATGCATATTGGTGGAATGGAATGAAAAAGGATATTGCAGAATTTGTTGCTAATGTGATATGTCAAAGGATCAAAGCTGAACATCAAAAACCAGGAGGATTGTTGAAACCATTGCCAATACCGAATGGAAATGGGATCAAATTTCCATGGACTTTGTGTGCTCATTACCTAAGACAAATGCAGGTCATGATGCTGTTTGGGTTATTGTGGATAGACTCACAAAATCAGCTCATTTCTTGCCAATTAACATGACATATCCATTGGAGAAATTGGCACGAATATATTTGAAGGAGATTGTGAGATTACATGGTGTACCTGCTGGTATAGTATCAGATAGAGATCCACGGTTTGTATCCAGATTTTGGCAAGGATTACAAAAAGCTTTGGGAACCCGGTTGAATTTAGTACAGCTTATCATCCTCAAACTGATGGACAAACGAAAGGACTATTCAGACATTGGAGGATATGTTGAGAGCATGTATTATGGAATTCAAAGGAAATTGGGACCAACATTTACCATTAGTGGAATTTGCATACAATAACAGCTACCATTCAAGCATAGGAATGCCACCTTATGAAGCTTTATATGGTAGAAAGTGTCGGTCACCATTATTCTGGGATAACTTGGAGAAAGTATTGGTTGGACCTGAATTGGTTCAGGAAACTATTGAAAAGATTTCAGTGATAAAGCAAAGAATGAAAGCACAAGATAGACAAAAGAGCTGGGCGGACTTGAAAAGAAGGAATTGGAATTTAATGAAGGAGAACATGTATACTTAAAGATAAGTCCAATAAAAGTCTTCATGGTAGACAAACAAAAGGCAAGTTGAGTCCTAGATATATTGGACCATTTGAGATATTAGAACGAGTTGGGAATCTGGCATACCGTCTTGCATTGCCACCTAATTTGTCTGGTATACATAATGTTTTCCATGTATCGGTTCTAAGAAAGTATGTACCGGATCCAGATAAGATAGTGGAATTAGAACCAATTGATTTGAAGGAGAATTTGACTTATGAAAAGCATCCAGTTAAGATATTGGACCGGAAAGTGCAAGTTCTCAGGAATAAAGAAATCCACTATGTCAAAGTATTATGGGATCTACAAACAGAAGAGATTACCTGGGAATTAGAGGAGATCAAGAAAAGCTATATCCCATTTGTTTGAAACTCAGGTACGCACTCAAGCTTTGAGGACAAAGCTTATTTTAAGGGGGGGGGGGGGGGGGGGGGGGGGGGGGGGGAGGGGGAGAATGTAAACCCGGAATTTTCACATTAGTACCGACCTTACATAGTGTAAAAACTAGATAATAGATTTAGATTCTAATCGAAGTCTAATAATAGATTAATATTTAGATTTTGGATAGATGAAGAATTAGGAACCAAATAAAGAAATTCTTAACCCTAGTTAATACAAAAACGAGATTTGTATCTTGAATAATAATTCAAGATATGATCTAAAATTCAAACCGAAATCTGATATACCTTAGATTTAAATAAAAACATGAATATAGATTAAATGATTGTTTGATACTGATAATGATTCGAGATTAGAATAACAGTAGTGAATTTATATTTGACTTAAACCTAAATTAGATTCTTAGTTAAAATTAAAAGCTACTAATAAGAATTCATTCAGTATCAAAAAAGATATATATATATATAGTTTGATTTCTGTATTAAGTCCAATACTGCATAAATGATTATTTACGCTTATAAAACGGAAAACGATGATCCAAAAATGAACGTTGAGATTTTAAATACAACAAAAATAAACTGTGAATAACTCAAAATCTAAACTCCAAACAAATAATCGAATCACTATTGTTCTAAACCGAGCTTTCTTAAGCTATGAGGCCTGAAACAAAAATTGACCTAACGAGCTTAAGAAATCCATAATCGCGGGAGACAAAATTATACGAATAAATAAACAACGTATATATATAACTAAATTTGTATTATTTGAAAATCTAAGTGTTTTGTATACTTCTATAAATATATTTTTGTACAAAAACTTCCAAATATTAGCTAATTCATACTCGTATAACTCGTTTAATTAATCAAAACTAATTAAATAATAAACTAATATATATATTAATGAATATGGCTGCTGATTTTCGGTAGAGGATTCGGAGGAGGAAAAAGAGCAGCGAAAATCCAACATCATGCACCAAATTGTCAAACAAGCAACCAAGGACCAATTCTCAAATGACAGCTCAATACAACATTAAATGCAATGAAAATAATAGCAAAGGAGGATGAATTCGGAGGAAAAACTCGGAGGAGCAGCCGCAGCTGTCACCCTCTCTTCCTCTTCATATTTATTTTATATATATCTATATGTAATAAAGGACCTTAATGAGAACAAACAAACTCATTCATTCCCAAGTCCCACAGCACGAAATAGACTCCCAAATATCAACCAAAACAATCGAAAACAAAGAACAAAAAGATTAAAAATCAAGTTCAGATCAAAGGAAAAACAAAGCTAAAACCCTTGAATACGAACTCAAAGGTAAGTTGAGGTAACTCGAGTTATTTTCGTTCAAATCTAATCTTTGTAACTGACTTATAATCATCTTAGGAAGTAATAAACAAACATGAGCTTCGGATTGCATCAAACTAGCTCCAACGGGTAATACTTCAAAACCCTAGCTTTATGTTCTAAGAATCGAGATATTTATATATATATATTTTTTAAACATGTTGAAAGTTGTTTATGTCTTTATATATGATATATAAACACTTAGAAGTAGTTGGAGTATGTTTTTAACGTGTGAAAATCAAGAAAAAGAATTGAACGAGCGAGGAAGATGATGAACAGTACAACACTGCCTCAAGGCCGACAATGTAAATGCTCACGCGGCGGCTTACATGGATAGGCCGGCGGGTATTGGCGCTTACAGTGATCAGAGGCTACGTAAATAATTTTTCACGTAAAGGATGAACGTAAGCGGCTTCTTGGAGATCTACGGCGACGGCGTAGGGCCGGCGTATGTTGAAAGCCGACAGCTTTCAACACGGTGCATCGATATAAAAATTTCTTCAAAAACATCTTACACTGGCACCTGGGAATGAAGGTCGGCGGCTTTTGCCAGCGTACAGCCAAATTTTCTCCAATGCAAGTTTTTCTGACCTAAACAAAAAACTTTATATATATGTGTATTATATATAATTGAATAAATATATATATGCTGTATGAGAATTTATTAAATAATTAAATAAAATACAAGTATTCTAAACATATTTAAATAATATCTAATATTTATTGCATCCTAAGCTTAAGAAAGGATATTGATATTAATTAAAGTTAGTTTAGTCTAATATTTTTTTAAACAAGATAAATAGGTAAGAATGGAAATTGAAATAAGCTAATTTCTTGAATAATGTGACTTCTAAAATAACAAAATAATTATGCAAGATAAAATAAGAGAAACGCAACAACTTAAGTAAAATTAATTACAAAATTATCGAGTCTAGGACCTAATCACATATAGGAATTTAGTTAATTTGTAATAATGATATTTTTTCTTAATAGGTGACTTTGACTCATTAGAGGATCTACCAGCGGATATTACTACGCTATGTCAGTATGAGCAGGTGAGTAATTCATCATATTGTACTGGTTGTGATTGTAATAGTTAAATATGTAAGCAAGATAATCAAATGAATGTTTGCTGAAGGTATGATTGGATCTGAGTGTTGATGTTAAAGATCCTTATAAAAGCGATATGCAATGATTGATGTTGTGAAATAGTGTAATGATGGTGTGTGTGATGTATGGTAACTTGAATTGATTAAGATTATTGACTTAACAATATAATAAGAACAT